>AYEL01049912.1:0-22466 GCA_000484575.1 Olivierus martensii | reverse complement strand
AATAAATTTCAAAATTCAATTAAATGCATACTCTTTTTTATTTTTTTTTATTTTATAGAATACTTTTTGTAATTTATTAGACTTTATTGTTGAAGTTACTATAAATATTTACCACATTAAAGTGATAAATTAGCATTTATTATTATAATATGATAATATAACTATATTTAATATGAATAAATTTCAAAATTCAATTAAATGCATACTCTTTTTTATTTTTTTTATTTTATAGAATACTTTTTGTAATTTATTAGACTTCATTGTTGAAGTTACTATAAATATTTACCACATTAAAGTGATAAATTAGAATTTATTATTATAATATGATAATATAAGTGTCATTATTCTCTCAAAATATAATTATTGTAAACTGTTTATGCTTATATAAGTTATTAGTCAATGATACATCTCTTTCTCAATGGTATAGATGAGAAAAACTGTACTTTCTTGCATTTCGGATTCTCACAATTGGCAGGTTTACTAAATAAAATAAACTATTATTAATTTGTTAATATAATTCTTGGAATAATGATTCATATTTAATCATTTTATGTCTCTCTGATCACAAAATTTGGTGGTAGTCAAACTAAAAAAGTATAGATTCATGTCACAACTCTAAATAACATTATTATTAATATAAGATAGAAAATTATCAAAATATTCTAACATCATGAGTATGCAGGATGAGTATGGGATGATATAATTATCATCAAAATTCTTTATCAATTTATCACTTTTAAGTAGCTTAATTATTTTGTTTATATAAAGCAAATCTTCATTAAAAAAACAGAATTTCCTCATTCACCATTATTTTTATTGGAATATAATAAACAAGCTTCCTTTCTTATAATTAAAACAGGTTTATAATTTAATAAACTGTTGTTCTCCCTTTTATAAATATAATAAACAAGCTTCCTTTCTTATAATTAAAACAGGTTTATAATTTAATAAACTGTTCTTCTCCCTTTGGTAACGTTTGACATAAATAAAATTAAAGAACACTAATCTAAGAATAAAGCTAGACAAACAAACAGACTAATAAAAAAAATATATCGGTAGAAATAGCGTGATGAGCAATCATACTTCGGCGAGATTTAAACATGTTCAGTAGTTTACAAAGATCGTAATGGAAATTACGTGTTTGTGTGTAGTTAGTTTCTTTATAAACAAAAGGTTCTAGTTGCCTATCATGAACGGCAGCTGTTGTTTTAAACAGAAGTGAGTCAAACACGTTTTTCACACTCGCATATTTGAGGTTCCTTGTCGCCTTGGGTATCTTCCAGATCTTCTGTTCTATGTTTTACTAATGGCATTAAATAATTGACTCATTTCCAAATGAGTTATAATATATAGTTTCAAACGTCTCATACTTATTCTGACATATTTTAAGATGGAAAAAAATCATATTAAGTAGTAGTAATCTCACGCAATATGGGGATAATTTGATTTATTATTAAAAAAAAGGGGATGATGGTGGTTTAATTTTGATAGTGGAGAACTGTATTGATAGGCTATCGAGAAGAATCGACTCATACAGATGGTTTGTGGTTAACGTGATTTTCTAACGCACAAAAGACTATTGACTTTGCAAGTTTATAATTAGCTACATCTGTAATGTTTACCATTAATTAAATTTCGACTTCCGCTATTTCGAATGTAGTCAAATGAGAAACTTTAAGAGAGATAATTCGACCAATTTTTAGATATACAGATTAGATATTCTTCACTCTTTTAAGATATCCAAGTAGCCGTGTATGTCTGCCAGATGTTTACCGGAAAAATACTGTACATCCGAAGTTTGTGTTAAAAAAAAAAAAAAAATGTGATCGCTGCTCCTTGCTTTACACGTGTCGAGCAAATTTTGTTGAATTATTCATTGTAGACTTTTACACTTTATTAAATTTTTTTTCGAAAAGAAGTATATTAAGTCTGTAACAGTTTTAAAGACGATTTTAATATTCTTCCATAGCTGTTTTCGGTGTTTCGAACATTAATTCGCATCGGTTTGATGGTCCATTAACCGTTTTTATTGAGCATTTTAAGTAATTCAGACTTTCTTCTTAGTGTTTTCGCATGCAGGATATCCGTTTAGTGACGATACCGCATTCTACACACGTTTGCAGAGTATCGTAGAACGTAGGAGTTGTTGATTAAAAGTCAGAAACGTGTCTAGTATCCCATTGTTTATTTATACTTTTATGTTAACTGGGATAAGGTATTAAGAAATAGCATACAGTGTGAGTAATTTTGGCTGTAAGAAAAAGATGTAACAACGTTTTCAGATGGAAATGATTCAGAATAAATTTTTAACTGTTGTTTATATGATGATATCTTTCTGAATTATCTGATAATTAAAATAATAACCTAATTTTTACAATTATAGCTTGATTTTAATGGTTTTTTTCATTAAGGAGGATGAATATATGCTCTTAGTTACCTAATTATGAAGCTAAGTTCTACTAGATCTCTGTTGCATGTTTAAAATTATGGTAATTTAGTTATAACGAATGTGTGGCAATCAGAAATATGACTAGATTATAGCAAAATATTTTGATAGAAGTTTTTGGGAATTTATCTGTGTCAAACTCAATTTTTAGTTAATTTTAGTGTTCTATATACTAATGATCGTTGGAGTAATTTATAAAAAAAATTTCCTCGATTGTTTTGTCACCGGAGGAAACGAACTTTCAAGGTCTCTCTAGCACTATAATATACAGTACCTGGTACCATACCTTCAGGCTACTCCCATAGGCGTTGTCAGAGAAAAGATATCAGTAGATATAATAATAAAAAAATGGTTTCTAAATCATAATCGTTTTCTATCTTCCAAAAAAGTAATTTTTTTTTAAACTTTTAGTGTAAAATTTGTGGAAATTTTAACGTCCATGGAGGAAAAAAGGGAGAAATGTCCAGTAGGATAAAACAATTTATTCGCGCATTTTTCCTACTGATTACTGTTGAATTAATTTAATGTAAATTTATTGCTCTAGACTTTTGTCCTTATAAAACGGAATTTATGATTTTATTTATTTTTTTCGATCATAAGATAAGCAAAAGTTTATAGCATCAGTTGAATCCACTAACCAATGCAATTAATCCTTCTCGTATTAATTTGCAATGATGAATATAATTTCTTAATATAAATCTTGATTATTTGGCTAAAAAATAAAAAAAATAGAGTATAATTTTCATTTACATTTTCCTGTTCACTTGATCACTGCAATCTATGAGCTAGGATCAGTTTAATATAGATGAGTCGTTCATCAGGTTAGAATGGTGTCATTTCAACTTAAGTTATTTATTTATCCACAAGAGCACTTGCAGTAACTGACAAAAATAATGATTATTAAAGATGCAACACCGAATTTCATGGATATCGTTTCAAATTATGGAAATAAAATGCTAATTATCGGAATCAGTCGTGTTCTCTCTCGCATTTTTTGTTGTGTCATTTAAGAATTTAACTTTTTTCACCTTTTTTCTTTCTTCTTTTTACGTGTTTATGTTTTCGATTTTTGTGTGTCTGGCCATGTGTTTTTGATGAAATCATTAGAACTCAGAAAAGGTTAAATTATCTAGCCCACGAAGCGAAAAATTTCGGGAAGGAGTCGATACGCAGCATTTAACGATCGAATTTAAAGAAAACAAACGTGGAATACAATACGTGCACTTATTTACTTCTTAAATATATCGTATCGAAAACTAATTTTAGTGTCATCGCGATCGATCGATCAAAAAAATCGCGTTTTCAAACACGATCGACCGGAATGAATGATGCCAACAGCTGCCTTCTAATCGGAAGCTTTAAAAGTCGTTTCTTCTACTTTATATATGTGTGTATATATTTAGAACGATGCTATCAATTTATGCCATTATCTCCCCATAAATAGGAAAACGTAACCCTTTTATCAAAATGCAATATCATTATTAATAAACTTAATTTAAAATTATGCACGTCGTGATGATAACAGTGGTTTAATCGATCCAGTTTTATGTATGCAGTAATAAATTGCATTTATTTTAATAAAAACGGCACTTGTGCAATATAAAATTAAAGAATTTTAATAGATTTGATTCTTGGAAACTTAAATGCAGCATAAAATGGTTAATAAATTATCGCTGTGTGAAGTAAACGAGCTTTTGCGGTTTTGTAAACTTATACCGAGTATTGCATTATTTTGAATAATCGTTAGGAGGTAGAGCGAGACAATTAGCAGACAGTGTGCAACTCTTTCCTCCTCCGCCCTTCTGTGACCCTCCTTGTAGGGGTCGAGACCTTGTCCTCGCCAACGATATCCAATGTCCATCTGTTGGGTACAGCGACCCTGATTTATGGGGTGGAAGACAGTTGGCTCTTAGGAAAACGTACGTTCGGGCGAATCTATTTCGTTGTTCTTTATTCATTCTTAGAATTGTCACATCTGTTTCTCTCCAGTTATTTGTTGTGGTTTTGCTAATGAACGACACTCACTGCCAAGATATCATTGCCACTTAATTAGAATAAGGGCAGGGAACGAAAGGTGCAAAGATTATTATTATTATTAAGTAAATATGATGTACGTGCATCGGAAATTAATAGCGTGGGATTAAATTATTGCTATCGATTATCAGAAATTAATTAAACAGCAACTTGCACGACTTCCTTCTCCGATTTCGTTCAAACCGCACAGCGATTCGTGGTAGATGTAACTGGAATAATAAATTTCTGACGCCAAATTTCGTATAATATTTTCCAGATAAATTCAGATGTTATCAAGATTTATTACGCTTAAAATAAAATAATTTATAGTACTTAAAATGCGTTACAAAACTAGAAGGATTTATGACAAAAATACAGCAAAAATAACCGCGCAAGAATTTGATATACACGTAAAAATATGCAAAATTATAAACGTAAAACAATCTACTTATTCGTTTTTATCTAAAATTTTAATAAATTTAATAAAAAAAATCAATTAAATGAGCAATATAATGGTGGAGTATGGCGAGTGTAACGCACCTCTCGTTGTCAGTTTGTAAAATTATCGATATTAAACAGATTCAATTGGTACTAGTCTGATTGTTTCAATGGAATTTCATTGTTAAATTGGTTTAGTAGGTTCGGAAACGAGCTACATACTCCCTTCTCCGTTTGGCTATGACAGATGGTGACGTGATTTAAGTGAAAGAGGATACATACAATGAGGGAACAGTCAGAGATGTACTTCATTCCAATTACACTTTGTCAAAACCGGATGTGTCTGGTCCAGATTGCCAAAATGTTTCCGGCATGGAAAGAAAATTGCTTGTGAACTATGCCGAAACTCTATTCCGAAAATTGATTGTAACCATCACCTAAAATTTATTTTTTAACTAATGCATCACCCAGAAAGAGAGAGAGAGAGAGAGAGATATGATCGAATCAGGTATTAATGGGGGGAAAAATATAGAAAATTTTCGATTAATAATTTAAGTTTTCTTTTGTCCTTTCTATTATTTAAGTATAATAATTTATTATTATTATTTTTTAATGCATAGAGAAGACGTGAAAGCAGAAAATCGTTACGCTGATTTATAAATTGTCACGCATCACTTTTTTTTTATTAGTAACGGTTACTCAATCTGTTTATTTTTCTGTTCCTTATGTCGACAGATTTTTTAATATATAAGATCGAGGATTAAATTATGCATTTTTAAACATTTTTTTTTTTTTAAAGAATATCATATTCTAGAGATCATATACAAGTCCGTTCTCTGCTCGTTTAGCTGGTGGGTATTCATCCCCTGCATAAGTAATTATTGTTTTCTCCCGATATGGTAATCTTAACGGGATACACCCATGTATTTTCCTGTTTCCATTATCCTACGTAGCCATTATATACACACACAACTACTTTCTGAATGGAACGTAGTTAATTTTTCGACATAGAAAAGTTTTGTTAAGTCTATTTTGCGTGTAAAAAAAAAAGAAAAAAATTTTTTTTTCTCATTTGTCGATAATATTCTTGCGTCTGTGAAAAGAATGACTTTTGACCTCCACTTGAAAGTTTTCTTTCTCGTTAAATGGGGTCGAAAAAGTCGCACGGAATACACGCTTTCCTCTCCTTTTCTCTGGCGATTTTTACAAATAATCGATCGATTAATCGACAAAAAAAAAAATATTAATAAAATTTTTGCCAGTAATTAAAAATCGTAACTGTTCATCAAAAAGATATTTTTTATGCAAACTAACAGCGTTAAAAAAATATGCCAAGTAGTGCAAATTAAGCTTAAAAAATGGCTGCTGTTACTTTATTAAGAATTTTTTTTTCTTTCCTCTCTTACGTATGCGAATTTTTATAACTAAAATGCAAAAAAATTAATGGTTAGGTTATCTTCGTACCGATCTTCAATGTCAGGACTGATACCCGATATCCCATTTATTGCGCGCAGTTTGCATTATGTTAATTTGCTCTTTTTTTTAGTTAATAAATAAAAAAAAAAAAAAAAAAAAAAAAAAAAAAAAGACAAGATTAAAGACTTTATCCAAAAAAATAGCATTTAATGATGATCATATAATTCGAATATTACATAATTAAACTTAATTACAGTTAATTTTAATCGTAATATTCGATAGCGATGCGATGTCGTACATATAAAAGAGGTAATAAAAGTGTTGATAGATGGCTTAAGTATACCTGTTACCTTTCTTTAGATTGTTATAGTTTGCGATGATGATGATTATTTTTTTGTATGCATACGATATACGAAGATATGAGCGATAAATAAATAAATAACCTCGAAATAGTTTGCGATGATGATGATTATTTTTTTGTATGCATACGATATACGAAGATATGAGCGCTAGTTTTGATGCGAAATAAATAACCTCGAGAAATGAAGTTCTTGGCCTACTTTGTATATAATTACTATAACAAAACGTAAATAAACATCTGTATATCGCTTTTTTTGTGTGTGAGAATGTCTGCTAGCCATTTTAATTGGGAAAATATATACCAAACTTCACTTTTTGCGTGTTTGAATAGTAAAAATATTGAAAAAATTATAAAAAAATTGGAGTTTTTCTGCTTGTTGCTAGATTGTGATGTGTTAATGGACACAAAAAAGCGACTGATTATGCTAAAAAGTTTTATAGAAAATATTAGAAACTGTTAAAAAAAGGTAGAATAACTTATTTTGGTTATTTTGTAGCTGCTAAAAAGTGTTTTAAGTCTCTTAATTCAGTCAGAATCTTTGAAGAGATTGAGTAGATGTGTTCAAAATTCTCATTTAAGTACCAAACTTTAGTGTGGTTACCGTAAGAAAAGTTGTTTAAACGTTTTTCCAGCTTAAAATTGAAAAAAAGTAGGTAGTGGTTCAGATGTAGTTAGCATCATGCAAACTTTAGTGTGGTTACCGTAAGAAAAGTTGTTTAAACGTTTTTCCAGCTTAAAATTAAAAAAAAAGTAGGTAGATTGGTTCAGATGTAGTTAGCATCACGTGGGAAAATGTTTAGAAGAAAATTCGCGAATTAAGATGTCTGTCATTGCCAGAAAAAAATTCAGGTTCGCATCTGGTCCTACTAATTTGGCAGGAAACGCGTCACGGTGACCTTTAACATCTACCAGTTGTCTGTCGTCGTCCCATCATTACACATACTGGGATCGCTTTTTGGTTCTGTCCGCATCCCGCCGGATGCCCCTCCGCACGTGCCTTGACAGTTAATGGCACTTTTTTTTTTCTCTTAATCTCCTAACTCGGCTCGTCTCCACTGGTGCGAATCTCCCGGTTCTTCATGCAACGAGAAAATACAATTCCGATTGTTACGCGAGCGTTACTTTCTAGGAAGCGGCGTGGCTATTATTATTATTATTATTATTATAGATGTAAGAATTAATGTGCAGCCACTCACCTCGCCAAAGCAGCGTGAAATCAGTAGTGCATCAGCTGAACTTCGATCCTGTCCGGCTATCGTCGTTATGGCAACTGCAGCTACTGTCGACCCAAGCTCGCACACATGATTCGGGTTAGACTCCAGGGCGCATGACCGACGTGCACGGATGGTTGCCAGCTGCTTGAAGCTTGTAAGAAAAATGTCAAACGAGAGGAGAGATAGTTATGCGTTTGGATCTTTTTTTGTACGCAGTTAAAAGGACGGTTGTTGCTCTTTTGTTTCGGGGTTAAAGCTTGTTTTTTATCATCATCACTTCTTTAACGGAATCAGTAAAGAATTCAACTCCTTAATGGATTCGAGTACTTAACAAGTGATCGTTCTCCCTCCTTCTCTCTCCTTTTGATGTTTTTCAAGGCTTCTAAGCATGATTTATGTCTTAATTATTTTCACGCGAACGTTTTTTGTTCTCCAGAATTGTTTATTTAGACGTAGACATCGTCAGGTGACGAACTTTTTTGATCAGATTCGTTTCCCACGCCGCATCGAATCTGAATAATGTTCGCTAAATAACCAAATCACGCGTTGTCCTTACAGAAAAGACTCTTTAATGTAGGTCAGACGTGACAGTCATCAGTGAAAACAATAAAATTTGAATATATAACTTACGACATCATTATGCGTAATCGTTTTACTCACTCTCTCTCTTGAGGGAAATCCCACTTGATACCTTTCGTATCCGGCACTCTATAACTTATATCTAAATTAACCATTGTTAACGGATTTTCTATGTACTCGGATACAGAAAACTATCATTTTTTTTCGGTTCACACCCTTGTTTAACTTTCCTATCGAGTAAATGGCTACAAACTATAGTATTTTTTCTACATTTTGACGTGGAAAAATGATAAATTCCGAGCTATTTTTACTGACAAATGTTTAATTTTGTTGGCTTTAAGCCGCATTTTTCTGGGTCCTCGACTGAGTAATAATGGAAAATAAAGTGTTTACAGAAACTTATCGAGTTACAGAATGTAAAATAAATTAATAAAAATGGCTACTGTTTCGCGTATAAGTCGGTTATCTCTACTCTTCTATATCAGAACTATCGAATTTTATGCGTAGTTTCCAAATTTATCTTCAGGTTTTCTTACTGCCGTTTGTGTGACATCTGTAATGAAAAAGGGGAAGTTTTCATTAATTCGCATCTGGAAGATAGATGGTGTGACCCATATATATATATATATCCGAAGATGAAGGACAAGACGGAATGTGGAAAAACACAAAAAAACGAACTTGAAGAAAGAAGAGACGTGAATATCACACCTGTGACCTTTCGTCTCCTCTCCGGAAACGCTAAAAATATATGAATAGAACAGGAAAAATTTAATGAATAGACATAAACAGCTCATACATAAAAGATTTTTATGAAAAAGTTACTTTAACTTGATGGGAGTGATTAATAGCACAAAAACTCATTTTAAATTAAGCGAAACTTTCATAAGAATTAAACCGTTTTGTGACTCTGCTGTTATAAATATTGCTGCAGAAACGGGTAACTTTGAGTGGTAAAAATGCCATCAAAAGTATCATAAATCGCTATTTTGTGAAAAAAAAAAAAAGAAAAATGTCGTAAAACACAACTTATCGAACCAAAAATATAAGGAAAATTTTATAAGTAACCCATCATCAGTTGCATGAGAGTATACAGTTGCATGAGAGTATACAGTTGCATGAGAGTATACAGTTGCATGAGAGTATACAGTTGTATGCGAGTATACAGTTGTATGCGAGTATACAGTTGTATGCGAGTATAAAGTTGTATGCGAGTATACAGTTGTATGCGAGTATACAGTTGTATGCGAGTATACAACTGATGATGGGTTAAATCTGGAAAGTGTTATTTTTTGGTTGTATTTTATATATAAATTTTGAACCTTATTATTTATAAATTTAATGATTTTTTTTGTAATTTAACTACTTTATACATGAATTTCTTCATTGCAGATTAGTTAATCTACAACCGATGATTCGATTTAACTCGTGTCAGAATGGCGATTATTCGAATCTTTTGTTCTCGATATAAATTGAATTCATAATAATTTCCTCATATTTTCGTTTTCTCATGTTTTACTTTATTGTTTCGTTACTGAATGGTGTAATTTTATTGTCAAAAGTATCTGAAAGTAGAATATAATTCGTGGAAGGAAATACCATGCATATAAAAAAAATTTTTTTTTATCGATCCATCGAGTTAAACGGTTCTAAAATTCAACTCAAAGAATGATATTGAAGTTTTTTATGGTAATTTATATAATAATTTCTGTATAAATGTGAAATTTCCAACTAAACTGGTTCAACTAAACCTCTGACCTTTACCAATGATAGCAACAGAATATAGGAAGTAGAATTTGAACTTTTCCTTCCATTGAGTGACCACTATTGTTTAATGTTATTAATGCTTGTTTACATGATTAAATTTAAAGATTAAATATCGATATCGATAATTCTAGGTAGAAATTTATAATTAATGAATGTTTGTAGAGATATTCACCATGGTTATCAATAATTTCTTGTAAATGTTAAATATTCTATAGGATAATTTCGTTGTATTTGTTATATCATGATGATAAATGGTTATCAATAATTTCTTGTAAATGTTAAATATTCTATAGGATAATTTCGTTGTATTTATTTGTTATATCATGATGATCAAATATGATAGGATTCTACTTTGACTGCCATGCGTTTTCGCGGCGCCACGCGCTTATATTAAAGATTAGGGAAGAAACGACAGGCATTAAGGCGCGCTATAATGCGACTTAACTCCTGCTCCAGTGCGACGCGTGTATGATGAATAATAATAATAATAATAATAATAATCATAGACGCGTCGCACTGGAGTCAGATGCGAAAACGCAATACAGTTAAAGTAGAATCATATCTCAAAATCACACAAATTCTATGATAAAGAATTAGTTCAGTATATAAAGAACTGGATTAAAGCCAATTCTTTATTCTGGATAGAGCTTTCTTATGTGATGATTGTTCTTATTTATTCTAGATATCTTCGTATAAATGGAATCTTTATTCTGGATAGAGCTTTCTTATGTGATGATTGTTCTTATTTATTCTAGATATCTTCATATAAATGGAATTTTAAGGTTTTAAGGATTTTTAATATTTTTTTGGATTAAATTTGGATGTTTAAGATTTAATGCTGGTTACAGAAAACTGGATTATATTATTCCATCTTCCGATTTCGTTCGTCAAGCATTTTGAATCGTTTTTCTGTTGATTTTTGACGTTCTTTTCTCCATAATTTCGTAAATGATGATAAGGAATTTTAATATTTTTTTGGATTAAATTTGGATGTTTAAGATTTAATGCTGGTTACAAAAAACTGGATTATATTATTCCATCTTCCGATTTCGTTCGTAAAGCATTTTGAATCGTTTTTCTGTCGATTTTTGACGTTCTTTTCTCCATAATTTCGTAAATGATGGTAAAATAGTTTGGTTTGTACAGTTGTCATTCATTATTTTGCTTCGATTTTCTAACAAATTCATTTTTCATCAGACAGAAATTCGATTATAGTTTTTTTATTCGTTGCCAATTGCATTTTTTTTTTTTTTCAAATTCTTTTGCAGATTGTTTAGCTTGTGTATACTACGATCGAAAATCAAGCTGTTTTATAATTTCTTCAGCTTTATATTATTCACTAAACAGTTAGTTTCCTTATATACTGCCTTTTTTCATATTTATAACATTTAAATTTTGTTAATATCCTTCTAAATTTTGTTAATATCCTTCCAGTTTCATCAGACAGAAATTCGATTATAGTTTTTTTATTCGTTGCCAATTGCATTTTTTTTTCAAATTCTTTTGCAGATTGTTTAGTTTGTGTATACTACGATCGAAAATCAAGCTGTTTTATAATTTCTTCAGCTTTATATTATTCACTAAACAGTTAGTTTACTTATATACTGCCTTTTTTCATATTTATATCATTTAAATTTTGTTAATATCCTTCCAGAATCGGTTGGATATGTTTATAATTCTCTGAATATATCTTGGAAATGATGGTAACTAAAAAAAAAAAAATTCAATAGAGATGCTTCCATATTCTCAGACGATTGAAAATGAACTAAACGAAGCTAAAACTGCTATTCCATCTATCAATTCTTGATCTGAGGTAACTGAATGTAATCCTGGTTTACGTTTACTCTATTTTTGTAATTTTCTAAGTTTACTACTTCGAGTCAAATCTTCTAAATTGCTTTGGAAGCAGAAATCGAAGATTTATTTTCTACCAGTTGAAATTTATGTGACTGCACTTAGTTGATTTTCATCTTTGTTCCAAATGCGGTTTTACATAATTTCTGTGTTGGAAGTGAAAATTAGAGTGTTTTCTGAAGGAGAAGTTTATTTCAGTGGTTTTGACGTTTCTAGACTCGAGTAATCCCGTAAAATAACAGAATGCTTGTCTCGTAAATCCTTTTAACATTCTTCCAGTTTCAACCGCGAGTGTATTTTCAGCAGAAAGTTACTTACTGCTGAAAATACAGAGATGAGTTATAGCTTATTATGGTTTCTTTCGAACTAGATATGGAGAAGGATATATTCATTCGAGTGCATTTCGAATGAATGATAACTGTACTGAAGTTTTCTTCTGATTCTTCAATAGGAAATGTAAAAAAGAAATATGCTAAGTTGTTTTCTTGGAGTTGTTTACAGAAATTACATTAAGCTGTAACATAATTTAAATTTTTCAGTCATTCGACTTATATACGAACTGCTTGCTTCTATTCTTTCACGATTCTCCTGTGGAATTAATGCTGTTTTATTTTGTATTTTGAAATCTGAAAAATTGCATCTTCGAGTGAAGATTCCAATGATTCGTTTATGTGAACTCGATATAAAATGAAACTTCACTTTTATAATTTCTGTTAATTTATCCGAATCTGAGTATAACGTGTGTATGATATTATTGTGCTTGCATCCGGAGATACTTTTTCTAATAGAAAAATAAGTTCGATTAATAGTTTCAGTGTTTGCAGTCATTCTAATATTACCGAAATAGTTTTCTTACCTGATTAAACAAATAATATTTTCCTGACCACATTTTTATGCTTTATCCAACACTAAATTAAATATTTGTGGCATTATTTTTTCTTTAGGAAGAAATCGAAACAGTTTTGATAGTTTCGTATACATTACAAGAATACCTCGATTATCGCGATTTTCGATTATCGCGGTTTATAATTTGATACCAAAATTTTCGAATTATCGCGATTTATAATTTGATACCAAAATTCCAATTATTGCGATCCAAATTCTAATTATCGCGGTTTCGAGATGTAGCCCACTACATATGTAACCAGAATTATATTTACTCTCCAGGTAGCTCTCTTAAAGCACTTCGTTTATATCCGAGGGTACCTATTCACTGCTCATCAGTAACTGTCCGCGTTTGCCTGAAATACATGTGTACAAGATCAGCTTAAACCGGGTAGGTATAACATTAAGATTGATTGAGCAATGGTTAAATCACTAGATAACCTACGTATCCATTGAAATCTCAATGATTAACAGACATCATATCATTAATAATATCAATATATCTCTGTAATTGTTGTTCTTTGCGGTATTTTTCGTGGCAACAATAACCGCGATAATCGAGGTATTCCTGTATTTATTTAAGAGCCAATCGTCCGATAGCATAAATTCTGTTAATTGTTGCACAGGTGCTGAAAATATTAAGAATATGGTGCAAAGTTTATCCTCAGAAAACGATATTATTGTTGGAAATTTATCATCAGTTATATGATTTTGTGCCAGAATTCGATGAAGATTCAATTCATTTGGTTTGCACATTGGAATTATAAGAGATTCAAATCAATGGAATGTTTATCTGAGAACTATGGTTTATTAATTTCTGGTGGAAAAAATCTCGAAAAGTTGTTGATAAATTAAAATTCCTTCCAGTATTTCAATCGAGGAAACCTTATAATCCTCACAGAATGTTATAATCTTATAGATTATTAGTATAATCTCAGATTATAAGGTACCTAACAAGGACATTTAATGCTCCTATTAGATGTGTAGATAGCCTCTTGAGACTATGTAGCACTGGCATACAAAAGGAATAGATAATTTTTTGATTTATTAAAGAATGATAAACTCCAGTCAGTCACCTTCATAAAAGGGAGTCTGTTAAATTTACCCATTAGTAAATAATATACAGAAATTTAAATACTATACGTTTTATAGAACTTAAGCTTTGTCTTAATAGTACTGATACTGTTATCGCTCTGGCCAAGAGGGGCTTTATATTATAACATTAAGATTGATTGAGCAATGGTTAAATCACTAGATAACCTACGTATCCATTGAAATCTCAATGATTAACAGACATCATATCATTAATAATATCAATATATCTCTGTAATAGCATGCACAGTTGTGTGGCATCTGGTTTGATGAAAAGTCACCATGCCCACTTGTATCATTTGTTTTGAGACATGTTGTGTTTTCCAAATAGAAAATGATATCAGTTTTTGTTTATAATTTTCTTTGTTTGTCATTAATAATAATTAAATCGCAAATATTTTTCCTTATATAGTCTACATATTTAAACTGTTCTAGTTATGTAAAATAATTTTTAAATGGTTTTTTTTTGTTTGCTTTCTTCATTCTTTTGTTTTGTCTTCCTGAAGTCATGAAAACATTAAATTACCATTTTTTTGTTTCGTTTTCATGCTTATCAGAGCTGTGCACTTCCGTTTACAACAATGTAGGACATATATAAACAGTAAGGTTTTATTATTATTAGTAACAATGAATTTACAGATTTGATAATTTTTTATATCAGATAAATCATAACAAAAACTGTTTTATAAAAACACAACCCCTCGATATTAATTATTATTTTAATTATATTGCTATATCCCGAATATTTCAATTCAAGAATTCACGAAAATTCAGGATCTGGTGAACTATAATTTGAATGATCATCATATAGGAAATTCTTTTCGTGATTTTTGTTTGCTTTTTAATGAAAAAAGTAAAACAAAAAAATTTCTTCATTCTTTTGTTTTGTCTTCCTGAAGTCATGAAAACATTAAATTACCATTTTTTGTTTTCATGCTTATCAGAGCTGTGCACTTCCGTTTACAACAATGTAGGACATATATAAACAGTAAGGTTTTATTATTATTAGTAACAATGAATTTACAGATTTGATAATTTTTTATATCAGATAAATCATAACAAAAACTGTTTTATAAAAACACAACCCCTCGATATTAATTATTATTTTAATTATATTGCTATATCCCGAATATTTCAATTCAAGAATTCACGAAAATTCAGGATCTGGTGAACTATAATTTGAATGATCATCATATAGGAAATTCTTTTCGTGATTTTTGTTTGCTTTTTAATGAAAAAAGTAAAACAAAAAAACATTTAAAAATTATTTTACATAACTAGAACAGTTTAAATATGTAGACTATATATGGAAAAACATTTGCATATAATTATTATTAATGATAAACAAACAAAAACTGTTATCATTTTCTATTTAGAAAACACCACATGTCTCAGAACAAATGATACCAGTGGGCATGGTGAATTTTCATCAAACCAGATGCCACATCACTGTGTATGTAGAACAACAACTATAGATGTATACATTATTAATGATATTCTATCTGTTAATCACCGACATTTCAATAGATTCTTTAAAAAAATTAAATTGAGATTATTATTATTAAATATTGTATTTAAATATATATCTGCAATTTTTATTTATTTTTTATAAATATAATAATTATTATACAATATAAATGCTGATATTTAGATACAAAACAAAGTGAATTTTATCTATGTAAAAATATTGTTAGAGAAAAATTGATGGAAACTGCGATAATTATATGCTATATGTGGAAAACTGTAAAGTGTTTGTGCATAGATAGAGTTAGAGAAAAATTGATGGAAACTGCGATAATTATATGCTATATGTGGAAAACTGTAAATTTTTTTGCATAGATAAATGTGAAAATTATAGTTTTCTTCTGTTTATATAATACACACAATTATTATAATCAGTTTACAGCCCCAATCCTATAAATTTGATGACAAGTTTTATCAAATTCAAGAATGAATTAATTTAGAAGCTGTCGTTTTTCTCAGGCATTGCGCTTTCACTCAAAAACGCTAGAATTTTCCACATAGTCCGAAAACATAGTTTATGTGGTGTTCTTGCTTTCGATAAAAATTCAGAATAATAATACTATAAAAGAAAAGAGCACAAAAGCAAAGAAAATACTTTGCTAATAGAATTAGAACGTTTTCATCTCTAGCATAGTAGAGGGTTTATATCAGTTGCAGGATGTCAACTATTATAAATCTTTTATCGGAGATATACGTGATAAAAGGTCGAAAAGTTTGATTAATTTATGATTAAACTTTTTCCGTATTTTGCGCTCTTTCGGTAGAGGGTTTATATCAGTTGCAGGATGTCAACTATTATAAATCTTTTATCGGAGATATAGGTGATAAAAGGTCGAAAAGTTTGATTATGATTAAACTTTTTCCGTATTTTGCGCTCTTTCATTGTGTATCGAAACAGGAAGAGAACTTTACTTCCATATTTTTATTTTATAGCTAATAATTCCAGTAATTTATTGATCTGATTTGAGACTGATTTTCCAAATAATAATAATAATAATTGGAATATTATTATTGTTTTGTCAGTATTATTTGGAAAATTTATCAACATCAAAATGTCAGAACGAAAGTTTCTTAAAACTCTTACCTAAGATAATTATTTATAATAGGAAAAAATCCTCTTTGTTCATTGTTCGATAAGAATTAACCAAGGAAAAAGAATACAGTTAATTATAACAAAATAAATTGTCACAAAATTTATGGGTTTCATGAACTAGATTAGAATATGCCATTCTTTAGTATAATGATTATAGTATAGAAATAAATTAGTCCATCTTTTTATGGTTCTAATACTGTATTTTTTATATTTTTCGGATTTTGTTTAATATTTTTTTTTTTTTTTTTTTTAAGTGCGCAAGCTTTGGTGTAAAAAAAAGCTTAAACATTTGTTAGTTGGTATGGGATTTTGCTAGATTGCTACTCCTAAAATACCTGGGTTTTATTCTTGTAGATTTGCATCATGTTTTCTGCTGTTCATATGTGAATCCCGCATATAACTGCACTGGAAATATGATGAATACTTCCGCTTTTTTACCCTTAATGATCACATATAGTATATAGGATAAGAAAAAAAAATCTTATGCCTGGTCATACAACTTCGCACCTTTCAAGAAGTTAGTTAAAAGTCAAATAAATCGATCAGTGATTATTGCCATTCGATTTTGCGATTCTCGGTTTCGAAAATCGATCACTTTAAGCCGATTTGATCCTCTACTCGATCCCAGTAACATATCCGAAGTTTATGCAAATGAGATAACGTTTTCGCGTGACTATCGTGCTAACGGAAAAAAAAAAAAAAAAAAAAAAAAAAAAAAAAAAAAAAAAAAAACTAATTTGCATATGTTTTCATTTCATTCCTGAATAGGAAGATTCAAAAATTAACGAAATAAAATGATCAAATTAACGAAAGTTCTGAATTTATTTGTTAAAAACTAAACAAATGTTTTTTTTTTTATGTTTGAAATTACCAGTTAAGAAAACTTCTTAACGACTTGTGACACGAATATCGCAGTTTTGAAGCGTTGGCCTTCAGTCTATTCATTAAAACGAGGCATTGAAGGAAAAAAAAAAGTTTTGTTTACCGACTATAGATGAAAATATCGAGGAATTTCTATACTCGCTCTGGCAACTGGAAACAAAAAAAAAAAAGGCCTAAGCGATCCTTATATCAGTAAAAGTGTGGTTAACTTTTTCTAAAAATATTTAATTATTGCATTTAAAATTTAAGTTTCCTCCTCTTTATTTTATGAATGAACGTATTTTCAAACAGGAGTGTTCTGTACTCTGCGTTTTTTTTTTTTCACCATTTGTTAGTAGAAAATTATGAAAAGCAGGTGTAGATTTACTCGGATGCGATTATTTATAGGTCCATAATTCGTTTTGCCTTGTAGGGGGTTCTTAACTTTCGAAACCGAGCCACTGTTTGGATGTAAAAAGCGGAATTTTGTTATTCGTTTTTGGCCTAAGGGCGTTGTACAAACGAAAGTTGCCAAGTTTCAAAATAAAAATCTTAACGCGGAGGCGTAAAAATAGCCAAAAATATTATCCGGAGTAAATAAATCTTCGCTACATTGATAGCAGTATAAAGAAAAATAATAATAATAAAATAGATTATGAAAATTTAGTATCCGGAGTAAATAAATCTTCGCTACATTGATAGCAGTATAAAGAAAAATAATAATAATAATAAAAAAAAAAAATAGATTATGAAAATTTAGAATTACACTGGAGGAACAGAAGTAAGAAGTTATATTATTTTTTTCCTCGCTCAAATAATTTATTATTTCACGCTGCGTCACTCTCAGGATTTTGATTAATGAATCGGGGAATTCTGTTATCAAAAATGTGTTCCAATTCGATACGGAGTCGCATTAATTTTAGGAAATTAAATTTTTTTTTATCTGATACGCAGCTTAGTTTATGTTATTTTTGAATAAATTGTGTTTATATGAAAAAAAAAAATTCTAGAGGGATTGGCGTAAACCAAACGAACAAAGTCAAAAGCCACCTGGTGGAAGTAATTTTTTAGAATTGATTCAATAATTACTAAATTTTTAATTCTAAAAAAAGTTTATTTCATCGGGGAATTCTGTTATCAAAAATGTGTTCCAATTCGATACGGAGTCGCATTAATTTTACGAAATTAAATTTTTTTTATCTGATACGCAGCTTAGTTTGTTATTTTTGAATAAATTGCGTTTATATGAAAAAAAAATTCTAGAGGGATTTGCGTAAACCAAACGAAAAAGTCAAAAGCCACCTGGTGGAAGTAATTTTTTAGAATTGATTCAATAATTACTAAATTTTTAATTCTAAAAAAAGTTTATTTCCACTAGGGGGCTTTTGCGCTGGTTCGTTTGGTTCGTCTGCATTTATTGTTTGTTAAAAATGATAATTGAGGTAATGTTGAAAATAAAGCGAGTTTTTTTAGTATTAGTGTGCAAAAAAATTATTTTGAGAGAGAAAATGAAATGAGAAACGCGTTTTAGTTAAAACAAGATCAAATTTATAACAATATCAAACTCCATAAACGTACGCCAATATAGTAACATTTCCGTTCGTAAAAAGAAAAAATTTCGCTTTTTACCCTCATTCACTAACTGCTGTTACTCTTGATATATATAAAAAAGAATGTAAGATCCATTAATAGAAACATGACAACCGAAGGACAAAAGTAAGAAAAGAAATGCTAGGGGGAAATTATAACAGACATCTTCCTTCTGAAAGAGGAGAGATTTAACATAACGAGGCACGTGTGCCCCTGGGACATGGTCCACAGAAAGAAATAAACATATCGAATTACTTTAGTTTGTATTTCTGCTGTTTTTTTAACAATCAAGATATAAGAAATGCTGAATTTATTATTGAGACTTAACTTTTTGATTTATTATGTATTAGAGTTTCCTTTGAGTTCTATGAAATGAAAATTAATAGCATATGTTGATCGTTTTTTAATAAGTATAGCTAAATGGTTTATCTGTTTATATTTCAATTTAGTTATGTTTAATATCAGTAAAACAATTCAAAATGATTAACTTTATTTATCAATTATTTTGTATAATCTGTTGAAACAAATTTATATATTATTATATATTAAATTATATTTTATATGAAGCAGATTAGATGATGTTTTGTAATGATTAATGTAGAGCTAATTAATAATAATCTAAATTTTTGAGTTATGAATTTGCATTCATTACTAACATTACTAATGTTTTAATCATTTGTATAATTGTAAAAATAATTATTTTAATACAAAATTTGCCAAAATCAAAAATAATGGGGGAAAAAAAAGCTAAAATATAGAAAGTCACAAGACAAAAATATATAATACTGAAATTAATATATTTTTTATTATTAAAAATATTTGTGCATATAATTTTATTTTTATCTGTTTTAAAACTAAATTAAAACAATTCTATAATAAATTAATTTTTAGTTTGTGATGGTAAACAGTGATTTGCCATTTTAAAATAAAAATTCTATTTAACTGTTTTAAAGATGTCCACATCTAAAAGTTTATGTATTTTATACTTATTCTAGATGGGCAGTATCTACAGTAATGACTAGACAAAATGCAGTTCCTTCTTCAGATGGAAATGATTTTTTTTCAGCTCTAATACCATTATGGGATATGACAAATCATATGAATGGAAAGGTATGATTTAAAAATAAATTATTTTATACAAAAATAAAATAGTTTGACATGCAGTTAACTCATTTTAATTAATATTATTTTATCTTTTTATGTAAGTTAATTATAAATAAATATAATAATGAAATAATCATGAAAATCGATATTGTATTGTTTGTTTAAATTAAAATCAGTTTGATACATAATTCTATTTTGTCTCAAAAGAAGCCCAAAAGAACTGTTCATATTGTATTTTCTTAAAGTTTCTATTTCTTTCTAAGCAGCATAATTTTTCACATAAATTATTGTTAAGAATATATATATTTTTTTGAGAACTGATTTGGGTTGCTGAAGCTTCAGTGCCATAAGATAAAATATTTTTTTTTACAATTGAGAAATTCTTTCTTTTTTGGCCAATTGCTATATCTTTTGAGTACTTAACAAAATTTAGATTTTTTTTTTTTCGTCTTCTTAATATGTTTTGTAATATTAGAGTTTTGGTCATTAGATAGAAATTATTATTATACATTCAAAAAAATTATCCATTTCATTTCAAGGCATTGCAAATAAATATATTTAAAATGTTTGTTTAAATATAAAGAGTTTGCCAGGGAATAGGTGATTTAAAGCATACCACACCACTACATCAAGGATTAAGAGATAATGCTGTTTGCTCTTTTGTTACCATGTTTGTTTAAATATAAAGAGTTTGCCAGGGAATAGGTGATTTAAAGCATACCACACCATTACATCAAGGATTAAGAGATAATGCTGTTTGCTCTTTTGTTACTAAAACTATGCCATTTACTCACACTATTGATACATCTGTTATGCTGATTTAGAGCTTTGTATTGTCAATATGTGGATCATCTACACAAGAATGGATCACACTTGGATATCATCATTTTTAGAACATAAACAGCATAAATAATAGTTTAAACTAGCAGTTAAAGTAGACTAACTGCCAAATGTAGGAGTTCAATTATTTAAACTGTCTATTGCAGTTACAGAATGGTAGATCATTATAGTAATTTGAGTTGAAATGATGACATAAGATTATTATTTTATAATATTTGGAAAATAAAATATAGAAAATATCTACTTACATAAGTGAATTGTTTAGTGAAAACATACATATGTTAGAGTATATCCTATACAGTACTAATGTGTCACAAAGACATAACATAAAAAGCATGCAAGTCAGCCAGATGGCTGTATGGGAAAGCAATTGCTTATCATCTTGGCAGATTCTGATTCAATTCTGAGTCTCACACCTCTAGTTTTTCAGGAAGGTCTTGTATGGTCCATCTTGTTAACTAAAATTAATAATCACATAAAACACATGTTCATGTAATATGAGAAAAATGCTTATTTCTGCATTATATAACTTTATTTGCTTCAATCAATATATTTTTCTTGAAAATCAAGGAATTTCTACATAAGTATGGATCTGTATAAGTTGAAAATAGTATGTATGTTAAAACAATTGTTCTGTATTTTGATGATAATTTAGTTAGCCTCACAGTTTCATAAGTAGATTTAAATAAAATCAAACATTTCATTTTCTCACATCCACCTCACATTTCATATTTACTGTTAAATAAAAGCTATTTATTTAAAGTTATGCCATTATTTATTTTATTTTTGATATTATACTAAAAACATTCAATCAAATTTATTATTTTTTGGCCTCTCAGAAATTCCATATTTAAATCTTTTGCATTTCCATATTAACCATCATTATTAATGTTCACTGTGCAAAAATGATGCTTTCTCTGAGGTAAAATAATGATAATGGCCAATAATGTTCCTTATAACAATTTAAACTTCATATTTAAATAAACAAATCTGAACTTTTAAAAGAAAATCATTTCATCAACAGTCATCATTTATATGTCAGGTATGATAAACAATGGATTTATAAAACTTGAGATAAAACTAGCAATATATCATGCTAAGTAATTTTTTTGTATGGATGAATAAACTTATTGTTTTATAAATAGCAGATATATTTTTATACGGTAAAATATATTTCAAATGCAATAGCTTTAATCAATATTTGCCATAATTATTTATTAATAAATTGTTAATTATGTTACTGAATTTATATGTAAATAATATATTTTTAAAATTTTATATTTTTATGCAGATTTCTACAGATTATAATATTAAGGAAAACTGTTTAGAATGTATGGCTATGAAAAATTTTGATAAAGATGAAGAGGTAAATTTGGAAAAATTTATGCTTAA
>AYEL01049910.1:0-11370 GCA_000484575.1 Olivierus martensii | reverse complement strand
AATATAAAAATAAAAATCCTTCTGCTACTCAGCAATTTATTTCTGATCACCTTTAATTAAATGAAACAATGTCATTCTAGTCTATACATGTTTTCTCACATGTTACCATAAACTCTCCATAAACCGCCACCCTCCTTTACCGCCAGAGAGGATCTTCGAACCAATGGTGGCGGCTTAAAGAGATTTGACTGTATATATAAAATCTATATATACAACATATTAATTAAAGAAAATTAACAACACAATACAATGGACTCTCGATTTTACGAACTCATATGGACTCCCAAAAAAGTTCATAAATGGGAATGGCATTAATTAAGATATGGATTTTTTGGGACTAACTAAATAGTTTGTAAAAATGTGTAGTTCATAAATTGGAAGTTAAAAATGAGAGTTCACAGTATCTATGTAATATTTTATGTAAGTAAATTCAGTTTACAAAGCATTGCCAAGAACATAAATCAGGAAGATCTTAACAAACGTTTTTATAACTTTTTAATAGATACATGCTGTTCATTATTTTCTATTCGAATGAAGGTATTTAAAAAAAAATCCTGTACTTTAATATACAATGAGGTATACAACAACAAACAGTTTTTACAATGAATATGGAGTAATTCTACCAGCCAATATAGTACATATATATGCATGATAACAACTCTTCTCCTTTATTTCTATATCATTTTTATTAGGAGAAGTTTGTATATGCTTTTCAAATTTACATTTACAGTGTGTAAAAATTAAATTAATTTTACGTTATTTTTGTAGTTATATTTTTCATTTTGTATCATATTTTTCCTGTTTAAATGGTAATTTTGCTGTAGGCTATGAGCCTGGAACAGATTACCATAAATACATATATTTAAATGTATATTTCCTTTATTTCTATATCATTTTTATTAGGAGAAGTTTGTATATGCTTTTCAAATTTACAGTTACAGTGTGTAAAAATTAAATTAATTTTATGTTATTTTTGTAGTTATATTTTTGATTTTGTATCATATTTTTCCTGTTTAAATGGTAATTTTGCTATAGGCTGTGAGCCTGGAACAGATTACCATAAATACATATATTTAAATGTATACTAGAACAAACAGATACTATAATGAACAAGGTTCTAGAACTTTGTTTGTTATAGCATCTAGTATTTATATTACAGTATTTTTTATTTATTCCAGCACACCTATTGTATATTAATATAAGTTTTAAGTAATAATAATAATCTTTTTTACACTATCCACCATAAGACTATGTTTTATTGTTATGTTTTTAATGAATAAAAATTGAAATCTCAATGGAAATTGATATTATTATCTATTATAACTTTCAAAATAAATCATTTATTTTTTAATTTAAAATATTATTTGAATAGATATAAATAAGGCACAAATTATACTGAAATTATACATTTTATATAAATTAATATTATTTATTCGTATAAAACTCATCACTGTATATTTCTCTATTAATTAATATGTAACTTTAATAGTTTTTATTTATACTATAGAAAAGATTTAGCTTGTTGTTTCATATTACTGAAATTGGCAAAACTGTTTCATTGAAAGGCATTATAGATTGTATGTTATGGTTAAGTTATTTTACTATAAATAATAATAATTAGGGAATTGCATTGTCATCATCATCCTCATAAAATATATTTATTATATGTTAATCATTAATTAAAACAAAAAATTAAAATTTCTTTTATTTTTTTAGGTTTATATTTTTTATGGTGCTAGAAGTAATGCAGAATTTTTTGTACACAATGGCTTTGTTTATCCAGAAAATCAGTACGACACTACATTATTAAAATTTGGTATGTTTGTGAATTTCATTTCTACAATTATAAATTAAAATTGTTTAAATATTATACAATATATTCCATGATTTTTTTTTCAATTTCATTCAATGAAATAACAATCTGTCTTACAAATTACCAAAGTTATGAATATAAGCTATCATGGTGTAATTTGAATTAAATGATACTTTTGATTCTTTAATTACATGCATGAAAGCAATACAATTAAGTACAAAAAAGTATAGTTCTTTGAAGTAAATCACTTTTATCCTATTGACCAATATATTTTGATATGATGTGATGTGTTATGATGTGATGGAAGATATTTGATAATTTTATACTTTTAGACATAGTTTTTGAAAATTATTTCAGAGCAAATTGAATATGAAAGTTTAGAATTATAATACATTATACATAATTTTTCAATAGCAAAATTGATCACAATTTATATAGTCTTGATTGAATATGAAAGTTTAGAATTATAATACATTATACATAATTTTTCAATAGCAAAATTGAGCACTGTGCATCACAATTTATATAGTCTTGCTTTCTTATTTGAATGGATTGAGAAAATATAGATAACATTGTTATCCTTACCTTGCAATTCTCTCAACATTCAGGTTTATAATTTTATCTTAGATAATATATTCTTTTCCACAAAATGGTATTAAATAATGGAACAAATCTGATATGTTCTCAAATTTTACAACATTAATTGGATAGAAAGTTAATTATTTAGATTTAGATGGAATAAATAGATATTTTTCAAATAGAGGAGAAGATTCTTCCAGAATTTATTTTTGATTGTTTGATCTTGCAGTATTTTTTTGAAAGTTTTAAATAAATAGACTCTTAAACAGGATTTAATCAAATTGTATTTTCTTTAGCATTCTCTGAATAATACTAGAGATTAATCTTCAAAATAGTGTAGCAAGTATTAGGTAGACAAAATGTTAAAAAATTTTTTTATAATATTTTACTCTGAAAAATAAGTATCATCACAATCAGTAAGATTCCTAAGGAGATAAAAATTTATAAATACCATTTCTACAAAACTCTCTAATTTTAAAAATGAAAGAAGTGATACAACTTGTTTCTAATGCTTTTCAATTGCACATATGATTATCATCTTTTTTTTAATTTCTGGACATTCGGATAGCGACAAATCTGGGGAATATGGAGAGTGGAATAGAATTTCCCAATTAAGATTGTGGAGTTGTTTCTGCATCATTTTGTTATGTGAGGGCTTTCATTGTCTTAAAAGAAATGCAATGAATTTCCCAATTAAGATTGTGGAGTTGTTTCTGCATCATTTTGTTATGTGAGGGCTTTCAATGTCTTGAAAGAAATGCAATGCCTTTGTCTTGAGGCTGTTATTATACAAAGTGATTGCTTGGCCAGATGATGATAAAACTTGAAATATGATTGATATCATCCACTACATCAAATAAAGCATAAACTTTTGTTGATGAATTGGGGACTTCAGTATCTGCAGTATAGATTTGGTGATGGAATCCTTTGGTGTTACTGTAAACCAATTTTTATTGCATGTAAATAAAAGGCAAATATATCTCATTATTATGGCAAAAAAGCAGTGATGAGAAGATTGATAATTTTTAATTTGTTATTGGCTGTGCATTTGTAGAATCCATTTGTTCACAGATTTCCCAATTGATACAAATTCAAATGAGTGTTCAAGATTATATATACAACTGCTAATAATTCTAGTTTATATAAAATTGACAGCACTGGCAATGCAATAAAATATTTAAAAAATACTTTTTGAAATATTTTACTACATTAGTAGTGCAATCTATTTTATATATGAGATATGATCCAAAAGTTTGGGGACTACGGTCACCCATGACAACTACCAAGCACATAGTTAAATTAATACCATTTGAAATGCATTCTACATCCCTCCCCTCAGTGTTCAGGATGTCATGTGATTGAATTGCGTGCACAGATCTTTTGTTCTGAGATAGTCAAATTTGTTCTGCAACGTAAGAAACATGGCTTTTCAAGAACAATGTTGTAACATTAAATTTTGTCAGCATTTGGGTAAAATACGTGCAGTGACTTTAGAAATGCTAAGGAAAGTGTACAGTGATATATGTATATTCAAACAAATGATTTCATCACTCACATTAAGTCAAACATATGAGAAGCTTGCAAAAAACTGAAAGCTGACAGTGAATCAGATTTGTTACTATCAATGATGGTCAGTTGGTCAAGGAAGGAATGTCTGACTTATCCTGATTCAAAGTTTTAAAATCTTTTTGAATATTTTGTGTGTATACCTTGTTTTTTCAAATTTATAGTTAGAAAATAAATAGACTTGAGTTACAGCAATTGGAGTAGCTATTTTGTAATCACTTTAATAACAATAAGTTAACATTAATATTGGAATTTTTCTGAATGTAACCTATTGTTATACTTTTAACACTATCTTTTTACAAATTGAAAAGCTAAATATCTGTTTGTATTTCTATTTATAGGTATCAGCAAAAATGATCCATTATTTTCTCTGAAATCACAGTTATGTGCAAAACTGGATATTCCCATGTAAGTTTTTACTTGTATTTATTTTACAGAAAATTATATTGTATATAATGAAAATAATATAGCTATAAGGCTCTTTACATTATATATTGTAATCAGGAATCACAAAGCTACAAACAGTACACAAAGAATTTGAAACTTTTCAAGCAGTTCTAAATAATTAAGTTCATATAATAACACATTTGGTACTAGACTTCAGGAATAAACTCACAAGCACATTTATTCATTAAGAAATGTTTTTAATTTCTTTAAATTGAAAATGTTTCTTAATGAATAAATATATTCATGTTTGTATTATTGTAGCAATAATACAAACATGCTTAATGTGTTAATATTTTAACACATTCATCAGTAGCATTCAACTTGGAATAATTTTCATCCATAAAAATACAGTAAATGCAAATATTGATATAATAGGGATTGCGCATATATATTTACATGGTCTAGTTGAAGTTTATGATAAACTTTTCTAAATCAATAGAATTTTCAAGAATTACACAAAAAGTCAGGATAATTCTTTTATTAGTATATTTCTAGAACATTTAGAATACATCGATTTGGAATACAGTTGTATTCCAAAACGATGTATTCTAATTGTAATTTCTTTAAATTGAAAATGTTTCTTAATGAATAAATATATTCATGTTTGTATTATTGCTACTGCTTAATGTGTTAATATTTTAACACATTCATCAGTAGCATTCAACTTGGAATAATTTTCATCCATAAAAATACAGTAAATGCAAATATTGATATAATAGGGATTGCGCATATATATTTACATGGTCTAGTTGAAGTTTATGATAAACTTTTCTAAATCAATAGAATTTTCAAGAATTACACAAAAAGTCAGGATAATTCTTTTATTAGTATATTTCTAGAACATTTAGAATACATCGATTTGGAATACAGTTGTATTCCAAAACAATGTATTCTAATTGTTTTATATATAACTTCAATAAGTCATCATCAGCTGAAAGTTTTGGAATACAATTGTATTCCAAAACAATGTATTCTAATTGTTTTTATATATAGCTGATGATGACTTATTGAAGTTGAAAGTACTTCTATAATAAAAATATCTTTTTCCACTTTGAATAAGGCTTATTTATAGATATACTAATTATTTAAGTTGAAGTTTGTTTATGCAATTCTTTTATTATTCATGAGATTGTTTTAAATGAATATTTTCTAATGGTAATACAAATCATCAGAAATAAAATTTCTTTTGTACATTTTACTAATATTTCCTCTCTTAGATTCTATAAATATTTCTAGTATAATTTGTAGAATGAAATTTTTTAAAAGTATTCGATAATTTGGCAAAATTAAAAAAAATTAATAATATAAAATATGGATTTTTTATAGTAAATAGATATACAGTGTAGTTGTATTTTACAAAAGGGATGCATTCTTGAAAACTGCACATAATCCACTACTTAATTTTCTTAGAGATGCTTTTCCAAAATACATGAATCTACAATCATTATAGCATATTATTTATTAATTATGTTTAAAGTTAGATTTCTGGGCATGTTTTTCAGCATTTGCAGTAGACTACTATCTAATGAATGCATGGATGATTGTTATAGCATAAAAAGTTTAAAATAACAGTACAGTATTTACAGAAATCACTCATAAAAATGTGCAGATAAGGTACTATAAACATTAGTAAAGAATAATGAATTTCTGTTTACAAGCTGTTTACACCATTGCTAATTATGTACTTGATCCTCTAGTTTTGAAATTATGATTCTTGAACAATTTTTTCAATAATAAACCAATATTTTTTATTTATTTTTGTCTGTTATTCCAAGCAAAATTATTAATATATATAAGAATTCTTTATATGATCTGATATGGCAATGCTGTTGTGAAATTTTAAATCAAAACTATTTTATTTATCCTTATGTCATGATAATATATGATGGGAATTCCTTATGTTACTTTATTTATTTTGATCTAATCTTATGTAGAAGAAGTGATTTATTAAATAAAAATATATTAATTTATTTATTTATTAATTATTATATATTAATTTAATATATAATAATGATTCTCAAACATGAGAGTTGAAAATTAATGCTAGGTTATAAGATATGTTCAATGAAATTTTGAAAAAATTATATTTCTTTAGTTTATAAAATAGATTTTCATTTAAAAATATATGCACAAAGATGTAGAGATGTTTAGGATTATAATATAGAATATTTGTTCATCAACAATAGGAGAATGACATTGCATTCATAAATGCCAAAAACTGCTTTTATTAGTGATTTTTGTAAGTAAACACTAGGTTTCATATTCATAATATTTTCAAGTATTTACTGCAAATAGTAAATTATATGCACAAAGATGTAGAGATGTTTAGGATTATAATATAGAATATTTGTTCATCAACCATAGGAGAATGACGTTGCATTCATAAATGCCAAAAACTGCTTTTATTAGTGATTTTGTAAGTAAACACTAGGTTTCATATTCATAATATTTTCAAGTATTTACTGCAAATAGTAAAGTTAATAGCAAAGTTCCACTGTTTTCTTGATCAGTAAATATATCATTACATACATACATACATACATACATAAATAAATCATTCACAATACACATTTTTACTGCAAATAGTAAAGTTAATAGCAAAGTTCCACTGTTTTCTTGATCAGTAAATATATCATTCATTACATACATACATACATAGTAAAAATGTGTATTGTGAATGATTTATTTAAGGCATATGTAATTACTCCTATCATAAATTTGGAAACATACATGTTTCAAAGATAAAATCACTGCATATTAACAGGGCTGGATTTACCAATAGGCCAACTAGGCCGCGTCCTAGGGCCCCGCGATTCTAGGGGCCTCAAAACTATCAATCAGTTTTCAACTTTTATAAACTTTTAATAAGAAAAAAATGGGTTTTTATTAAAGTGCTAGATAAAAAATAAAATTTTAAAGGTTCCTTATAAATTATAAGGAGCCCTTAAAATTAGACATAGCTGATTTCAATTTTTAGGGGCCACAAAGCCTTGCTCGTCCTAGGGCCCCCAAAAATGCAAATCCGGCTCTGCATATTAAACACACAGCTAGGGATTAATTATATAATTTATTTGTAATGTTATCATTTATTTAATATCAAAATAATTCTAACAAATTTTAGCCTAATTATTTTCTAGGATGGTTTGACTAATATTTATTCTTATTTCATAAAATCATTGTATTAAATTAAAAAATTTTTATATTTTCAAGCTAATCAAAAAGTTGATAACACAAGTAATAGCCCATAAATTGTAAAAAAAAATAGTATTCATAAAACAAGATCACTTAATATATATAAGCTCATTATGTATTGCACCAAGAAAATTAATGCTTGCTTGAATGTAAAAGTGCAATCACTATAATACACCTAATCCCAGGAATTTTTGATGAAGGATTTTTGTTAAATTTTTTCTAACTTTGCAAATAATTGTGATTAATGTTGCAAAAATCTAAAAAACAAATTGGAGAATATTGTATGTAATTGTATGTGCTGCAACATATTTCAATCCATATCAGAATATTATATTTCAATGTATTAGATTTTTATTGCTGATTCTTGATTTTGTAAGAATATTTCATTTCAGAAGGTTTCATTATGAGAATTTTCAAGCAATTTTTGATGAATTATGCTATTTTGTTGAACAAAATTTTATTATTATTTTCATGTAATGTAATGATTCCTAATAAATTCAGATTAATTAGCAAATACATGGTAATTATTTTGGTTTTCAATATTTTAATTCGGTGCTTCTCAAACTTTTCCACTTGGCAACCTTCTAATACAGCGCTTCTCAAACTTTTCCACTTGGCAACCCCTTTTACCCGAGAAAATATTTTCGCGATCCTGGTTATAGAGGTATATAAAACTAAGAATACGAATTAAAACATTTGCTAAAATTTCTGCAACCCCCAAATTTTGTTACTCGATCCCATATGGGGTTGCATAACAAAATGAACACACTTTGAGAAGCACTGTTTTAATTGAATAGTAGTATTATAAAAAAAATAGGAGAAAGTTTCATTGATATTTTATAGAGAAAAATAATTTCAATATCTAATCTCAATTATTAATGCAAAGTGATTATTTTCTATTTCAGAAGTGGTAATTTTTATCTTCATTCTGGTGATGAACCCATTGATAAAAAACTTTTATTCTTCCTGATAATATTAGTAATGAAAGAAGGTAAGTTATATTAGATGATAAAAAGAATCTATAATTTTGAAAACAAGTTGCATTATTGATTTAATACTTAAAATATAATAATAATAATCCTTAATTAATAATATAATAATCTTTGACTATATTGTAATTATTTGTATTATGTCTTAGAATATTATAGCATCAGGAAGTTTAATTTGTTAAGTTTCTAAATTAATCAGTATATATTGGACTAGGCTGGCACTAGCACTCCCAAATAGGCTAATTTTGTAGCCACTAGCCATCTTGGCAAATCTAGGAAGCCAAGTAATCAAGTTGGTTAAGATATTGGGGTGTTATTCTGAAGAATCCAGTTCAACTCTGGTGGTGACAAATTTTTATTTCAGAAAATTAGTCAAAAATTTAAATTAGATTTATTAATTAATAATGGTGGAAAAGTAATTTTGATTTAAAAATATTAAATTTAAACTAAACTCTGTTTTATCACACTAGGATCATTTGACTTAGGATATTTGGATTACATCTTCAGTTTTCTAGAAAGTTTTAACATTTAAATATTATTTCTGAAATGCATTTAAATTCAAAAATTAATTTTAAAATTAACATACATATATATAGTAATTTAAGGTTTAAAAATTATTTGAATTATTTTGGTAGATGCAAAAGTTCAATATTAAAACTAGATTGTAAAGTACATTAACACTTTGAATATTTAGGGACATTACATCTATTATTTTAAACTGATAGTATATAGATTATTTATTGTTTGAACATAATGAATATGTTGTAAACTATTTTGTAAAGATATATTTTAAGCATGCAAAGTAATACAAAAATATGTTGAAATGCATGTTATAAAATCTATGTATTGATAGACATGATAATGTGATTTTTTGTTGCATTGCAGATGATCTGAAGAAATGGCTACAGATGAATGATATATTATCAGAATATAACAATCCTCAGTCTCAATTGGATTTGCCAATATTAGAAGCAATGAAATATTTAGAAACACGAATTTCTCTTCTACTCAAAATGTATAATACAAGTGTACAGGTACGATAATATATATTATTTTTTTAGATGGAAATAAATCTCCTGATAATATAGGCAATCCCCAACTTATGTAAAGATTATCTGACTAAAAACAAAACTATATTGATCATAGTAGATGATGAAATGAGAAGAAAAATGCTTTTATCATTTGTATATTTTAGTTAACGAACCAGGTTCAAATCCAGATCTTACCTGAAAAACTGAAGGTATGGGACTTGAATCCTCTAAGATTGCAAGAGACTGCTTTACCAGAGACATAATATTAAAAATAACTTTTTTACTCTTATGTTTTTCTGAGACAATATACAATACTATTTTAATAGTATATAGGTAACCAATTGACAAAAGTTCCAAAGCAGGCAACAATGAAAGAAAGACACCTATTAGCATCAAATGAAGAAAATCTTTTACTTTGTAGTGCTTTCAGCCTATTAAGGCCCTTCTCAACAATACAAAACAGCTGGAATATGTTATTAAAATATTCAAACAAAATCACTATAGAACAACTAGGGCATTGATTACCATAAGTTTTTTTTATCTTATAAAATTACTAACATATTAAAATTAATCTCTATGTAATCTTATGCTAGATAAAATTAACTAAATAATATTTACAGAATATACAAAAATTATCACCTTACCATAGTAACAGCATAAAATAGAAAATTTTTTACACTTGTTGAGTATTGAATATATTATAGTAATAAAAAGACATTAATAATTTTCTTTAATTATCACAACATATTAATTTTTATATCTTTTTGTTCCTGTAATATATTCAATACTCAAAATAGAAAATCTTTTACACTGTTAATGTCGTTACTATGATAATTTTTGTATATACTGTAAATATTGTTTAGATAATCCCTAAATTAATTTTATTAGATAAAATTATAAACATATGTTAGGTTTTTTACCCTATACAGGTTTTTTTACCCCCTTCACAAAGTTACTAAGATGAATTTCTTTTAAATTTTGTTTGAATATTTTGACAACATATTTGAGTTATTTTATATTCTTGAGAAGGGCCTTGAAAGCATTACAAAGTAAAAGATTTTCTTTATTTGATGCTGTGATATATCTTTCTTTCATTGTTGAATTTTTATTAAGAAGTAGTGTACCTATGGTGGTTGTTACACTGTATAGGGTATATTTTCACTATTATAAATTGGGAATTGTCTATATAATTAAAATAAATTAAAAAATTTTGCTTTCTTGTTAGTTTCTTTGTCACTTGGAAAGAAAAGTTAAAAAGATTTGCATACAATATTCTTCAGCCTTTAAAGTGTAGAAAGTGTAGATGTTATGCATATATAATTATTGAATTAAAAAATTATCATATTAGTTGATTCAATGCAGATTCAGCTAAACAGTAAGACAATTCCTTTAAATTGGTCCTAAATATAGCAAATCTAAATAATTTACCAAATTTCAGAAAAAATTGGAAAAATTTTTTTCTATCATTCAGCTGACAGAAAACCACATGCTCATGATAAATTAATATCCATCTACAAGTATTGTTTAAATATTTCAAACTTTCAAGAGCTGAAATTTTGATAAAGAAATACTGTAAATATTGTTTAGATAATCCCTAAATTAATTTTATTAGATAAAATTATAAACCTATGTTAGGTTTTTTACCCTATACAGGTTTTTTTACCCCGTTCACAAAGTTACTAAGATGAATTTCTTTTAAATTTTATTTGAATATTTTGACAACATATTTGAGTTATTTTATATTCTTGAGAAG
>AYEL01049909.1:0-10566 GCA_000484575.1 Olivierus martensii | reverse complement strand
AAAAATAAATTAGTTTTCTAAGTACTGTATTTTATTTTAACATAAATTATCTATATTATTTAAAATAATGTAAAATATACTTTAATAAAATCATAAAAAGAATAAAATAAACTTTTAGAATTAGAGTATTTGAATTAGCTATAAAAATTAATTTTTTTGTTTGTTTGTTTTGTGTGTAATATACACTTTTATCAATATATATATATTTCCTTTTACAGTTTTAGATAGGCAACATGATACATATAATGTTTTTAAAATAACTAAACAGTATAATGAAAAGTATATATTTATTAAATAAAATGTAAAAACTATTGTTGTCATTTTTTCGTAAATCAACACCAATTTTTTCTTGTTAGATACACACCTTTTGATTTATAGGAGTAGCCATAATATAAATAAGAAAGTTTATGGACCTTTAAACTAAATTTAAATGAATATATTTTTTAAATTACATTTAAAAATTCATCTTTTATTAAAATATAAATTCGAATACTAAAAGATCAAATTAAAAAAATTACTGTAGACCTATACTTTTAAAATTTGATATAAAAGAAAATATACAATGCAGTATAATACTAATTATAAATATTACAGCACAAATTATAAGTGGAAATGTTCTTTATTATAACAGTTATAATAAAGAGCGTTTCCACTTATAATTTGTGCTGTAATATTTATAATTAGACAAGAAGTGGGATGAATATATGCAAAGCAGTATAATACTGTATTTTAAATTGAAAAATAAATCCAATATTGCATAAAGTAGTTCAAATAAATTTTTCTTTCCGGTAATTAGCTTGATATTCGTTTTAGGATGCAGTTTTTCATGTAAGTCCATACATTCTCAAAAATCAATAAAAAATTATTATTAGAATAAAATCTGACATGCTTATCTTGTACAGATTTGTACATAAATAATTTTTAAAAAATCAGAAATATCAATCTGCTTTTGATATATTGGGAAGAAATTTAACAGCCCTATTATATAGTACTGTACTTGTTTTTATTATAAAAATTGCAATTCCTCAGACGTGTTAAAAAGATAAATAGAGGTAAGATTAACATAGAATTAAAACTTCACATTCCCTCCACACATATTAATGAAAATTGCAAATTTGTGATTCCATTGTGCTAATTAAATAATAATAAAAAGTGTTAACGGTAAAAAAAGCAAATAAATTAACCTCTTGTTATTTTATTAGTAATTTTAAATTAACAGAAAATATTCTTTTAGCTGAAAGTATTATGTAATTTTGATCCTATATTCTGAAAAATTAATTTAAATATTGTAAAATATTATTAGTTCTTTTCAAAATAATTATACAGTATTTAAAAATCCTTTTTGTAAACATTTTCGTATTTTTATGAAAAGTTGCAAATGATAATATTTGCAAATTTTACCAACTTAACTAGTATAATTATGAAATTAAATGCAAAATAATTATCTTATATATAAAATGAATCAAAATTGTCAGAGAAAGCACATTATAGATCACCTTATTTTTATTTAATGTGTTAATTGATAATATATATATGTACACACATACACACACACATATATGTAATAACGTGATTACACATTAAAAAAGATAACATCGGAAATATGTAGACCTACGAAGTTCTTAATAAATTAATATTTTTGAATGTATTCAAATATAGTGTAGATATTCAGAAATATTTGCGTATTTGTAATAATAGAATTGAGGAAGACTAAATATGGCAGTTCTGTCGCTGTAAAGATACAATATCGATAGAGATACAGCGATGGAAGTATAGCATTTGCTTTCCATTTCTATAGAATTTATTATTTTATAAATTCAGTATATAAATTTATAATTTGTATATTTGCTTCAAGTATTAATAAACGTGTTTTTCAAATTTATTTAATATTTACTTATGACACTGTTTATGAAGAGACCTCAGCCCTTCATGCCCCTTTGGATCATGATCCATGGATCACTGTCCGCCGTACACTCTGCTCCCCGATTGTTACGGCTACTGACAAACATTATCATCGATATTTTGCATTTAATTATATTAAATATGAATAGGATATAGGTTAAAATACAAATTCATTCAAAAAAATATGTGAAATAATAATCATAATATCTGTAATATCTTATTCATACATAACATAACATTCGTTGTGATATATTTATTTATTTAGATATGTTCTTTATGTATAACTTATGTTGACACTTTGGAACATAGCAATAAAACCAGCTTTGGTAGGCTAAGCGATTTATTTGTTGATAATGAAAAAAGTGTTTTTATGAAAGCATTAATAAAAGATTAATTTTTTATAAGTCATTATGAATTATAGTAGCCTATACTTAACGATAAACCCAAATAGAGTGCAAAGAGCACTGGTACAGTTTTTGAGCTGAGCTATTGGCGAATCAACGGGAGTTTTTTCTCCCCTAGTATGGTTTTCATTTTGTCAACAGATGACGCCACACTCCATTCTTGAAGAATACTATGTGGTGGGGCAAAACAAGCCATTCCATGTCCACCCTTGCAGAGGGGTCAGCCGGATTGTGGAGGATGGGGATCGATGGGCCGGGCCCGGACCCCATGATAAATATTTTCAAGGAGTGGGACCCGAGCCTCCAGAGTGGAAAGCCGAAGCGTTTCCACCCGGCCAATCCTGCCTCCCTATATGGTTTTACATTGCTTTCCAACCGGTAGGTACTTAATGATGGGGCATTTTAGTTCCTTCTACGGGCCGTCACACTTTTAGTGAGATCTAATGGATCGTCAAGTAGAGGATGGGGCTCAACAAGCTGAGCCCGGATCTTTTCTAAAAAAACTAAATGGTTTGGGACTGAAAAATTAAACCCAGATCCTCCAGGATAGAAGCATAGCAGATTTCCACCGCGCCATCTGGCTCATCTAAATGCAAATATTAGTCGACTGGATTGGCTGCGTCGAAACGCTTCGGCTTTTCACTCTAAGAGGATCCGGATTCGAATTTGGGGTCCCACTCTTTGAAAATATTTATATTAGGATCGATCTCTGTCCTCCGGCTAATCATCCGCAAAGGACGGGCAGCATGTGGTAGGTTGTTATAGCCCAATTACTTATTAATCTCTTTGATTGGAAAATAGCGTCAACTGTTGATTCCAAAAAATATAAATAGTGTGCAGTAAGTATACTTTTAATGATATTTTTGGTCAGTCAGATAGCCGCGGTGAAATCATACTATTCTTTCAACCTGGAACCAGGTTCAATATTCGGATCTCACATCTCCAAAAATTATTCAGGACGGCTTGTTGACTTCATCCTCCACCTTACGGCTGGATGTTGAACCAAGGATGTTAGCGGCCTGTAGTGGGCACTGAAATGCCTCGTCGCTTACTACTCACCAGGTGGAAAGCGATGATAAACATCATAGAAATAGATATAAGTTAGCTGCAAAGTTTTATAGATCCGCTGATGATTGTTTTAACAGAAAAAATTCCTTGTAGGATGACAACAGTATATTCTAATGTGTTTCTAGGACAATTGTATTATAGGTACAGTTAGGTAAAGATCTTTCCGAATTTTAAGGCCGATTCCCACTAGTAGGGAACCATAACGGAAAATCCACTGATAACGAAAGCATAATAGTTTTGGCCTCATAACCAAGCGGCAAAACCGCACCGCATCAGAATGAATTCATTTCAACTTTACCGCGACGGCAAAACCATCGTCTGCAATCTTGACTAATAAACTTAATGCTTTTTTTGTAACGTATAAAAACGACAATGGCTGTTCACTGAGACAGTCTAAAATTAATTGAACTCGTTATAAAATATCAAGTTTTATATGATTAGTGTCATGAAAATTATAAAGACAACTACTTTAAAAGAAAATAGCTGGTCCGCAATAGCAGCTAAACTGCATTCAAATTAAATTATTTTATACATTTTTGTTGATTCCCAAAGACACTTGAGAGAAATTAAAATCGCGAAGAATTATGGAAAACGATTCCGTCAAAGAGGAAAACATACAATAGGATTTCATTTATGGCAGACGGCAACAGTTTTTTATCTGCTTTCTATTGCAGCAGATAATTGGAATCGGCCTTTACACTACTTTCAGTTGCTATTAGATATTAAAATTAGTCAACCGGATGGGCACACGATAAGCTTTTACTTATCACATAATAGTCTGCGTTCAATTTTCTGAGTCCTGAGTTCCCAGATTTCCTCAAGAAGAGTTCATGCATGAGAACCTGCATGAACTCTTCTTGAGGAAATCTTCTTGAGGTCTTTAAATTCCACTTTTCAACCTGCTCCAATATATACTGTATATATAGAGTGATTCAAAAAGTTGTGCCAAAATTTACAGACTTGTAGAGGATAAAATTCCGAGTAAAAATGTCTAATCGCGTTTATTGATTTGAGGCTCTGTTTAAAAGATATAATGCGCGAAAGTTTTGTAACTCCATTTCCGGTTCAGTCAAAAACTATTTTTAAAATATGCTTATTTTGTATTTTAAATCATCTATAAATTTTAACTACTTAAAAACTATCCTAAAAAATTTAGATCATCGGGAACAGATAGTTTATTAAATTAGCGACCGATTATATAAATGAATCGTAATTATTTTACAAATGCAACATTCATTTTCGAAGAGCAATTTAACTTTCGAAAATAATTATGTTCGAAAATGAATACTACATTTATAGAATAATTACGTTTCATTTAAATAATCGGTCACTAATTTAATAAACAATCTGTTCTCAATGCTCTAAATTTTTTAGCATAGTTTTTAAATAGTTAAAATTTATAGATGATTTTAAAAATGCAAAAATAACATATTATAAAAATAATTTTTTCACTGAACCGGAAAAGGAGTCATGAAACTTTCGCGCGTTATATCTTTTAAACGGAGCTTCAAATCAATAAACGCGACTAGACTTTTTTACTCGGAATTTTATCTTTTACAAGTCAGTAAATTTTGGCACAACCTTTTTGAATCACCCTGTATATATATTGAACTAGGAATTTCTTTATAGTTTAACATCGTTTTCCACCCAATAGATACTAAATAGTGGGACACCCATACTCGAAGTGGATCAGCCGTCGGGTGAAAGATCGGATATAACGATTCGATCCGGATCACTCCTGAAAAACTGAAGATGTAGGACGTGGGAATTCAATCTGGAATACTCCAACGTGGAAGCATAGAACGTTTCCACTGTGATCATTCAGTTGGCTATTCCAATACATTAGCGTTCATTATGAATCCTATACTTCCAGATATTTTAGGAAACTTCAAACCCGGCCGTTAAATTTCATTGTTTACTTGCTGATCAACCCTGCCACTGTATGAGCGGGCCATAATCAAATACATTGTATAGCTCGTCTGATTCATATTTTATCGATAGGATTTACGCCAAATCTGTTGAATTCTATCCTTCCTGCCAAAATCATCATAGTATGGCTCATGATAGACCTTGGAATTGCTCCTATTGCTCTTGGAATTGCTGGAAAAAAGACAAAAAATAAACAAAAGATATAAACTTCATTTATAATATAATTTTCTTTTCTGTGGTTTAATACTGTTTTCTAGTTGGTGAGTACTATGCCCACCAGCTAGAAAACAGTATTAAACTATATTCCAATGCCTACAGCGGACCATCTCATCTCCGATAGGTCGGCACTCAGGTCGAAAAGAAAGCTAGGGGAGAAAAGAATCCATCTTTTAGAGAGATCTGGGATCCGGATCCTCCAGGGTGAAAGCACAGAACGCTTCCACCGAGATCATCAGGTTGTCATATTATAGACATTTAAAAATTTTCTGAAATCAATTTTATATAGATATGAAAATTTCTCTTCCAGTTCCCAGCAATTAAAATAGATATAGAGTGGATCGGGGGAAGATGGTAATCGGGGGAAGATGCTTATTTTTCTCTAATTCTTTAATATTTAAACAGGTGGCGATAAAAGGTGATTTATTATAACCTTCTATAAGCCCGCCAAAAATATAGATGATGGCTATTATCAGGTTATCTCTCACTCACATTAGAAATCGAACACTCGCAACACTCGCATTAGAAATCGAAAAGTTTCCAGCGAGTGTTGAAATTTTCATCAAAAATTATAGAGATATGATGATGGAAAATATGGCATGGGACCACACAGTAAATAACTCATTATATGTTTAATACTAATTGTATATGAAGGGCTTAGGAAAAACTGTTAAATCCACTTTCCTAAGTGTTTAGATAGCTTATTTTATATGGACAAATGGACAACTCCTACATCTTTCTTAATTAAAAGAGATTGCTCTATATCAACTTTTGATTTTCGAGATAGGGAGCCACACTAAAGCCATCAAAGAGTTGAATGTGGCTCAAAAACCGCAACTTAACCACCGTGGATGTATACAATATCTAAATAGCTGATTTTATTTAATTCTTGTAATTTTATAGAATTTAATAATTTATTCTAGTAAAATATACATGGTATAGTGAACAAGAAGTTTGTTGGATGATTAAAGAGTTCATTTTGGCTATTTATTAAAGTGAATATCAGGAAAAGCGCAGTGGCATCTTACCCGGAATATTCGGGGTAAGATGACTAATTGTAACTTTTTTTAAAAATTATAAAAAAGTACCCGTTGCTATATCAAATGATTTTGATAAAGTCATATATGCATAACACTTGTAAGTTTAAGTACAAAAAATATGAAAAGGAAAATATTCATACAAAAAATATGAAAGGAAAATATTCAAATTTAATATGAGTTTTAGGATAATATGAAAGGAAAATATTCAAATTTAATATGAGTTTTAGGGTCAAAAAGCTAAAATATGGCGACTTCCCCCGATCCACTATATCCATAATTACGTTGCTAGTTAATTTTGATGAAAGTTGAAAATTTATTCATTAAATTGTTCCATGTTCTGTTGATCCTTATAACACGAAAAATAATTTTTACGGGTAATTATTTTATTTATTATCATCAATGAATTATTATGAATATGGAACATAAATGGAATGCAGTCAGTAATATAACAAGGAATGCTGCACAGAGTATTGTATATATCATGCGTGTGAAACTCAGTTTAATTCAAGGGCCATTTAATGAGCCTGTAAGATTGCCGCGGGCCACATCATATTTAAATTTTTTAAAATTAAATTTTAGAGTAAAGATTCAGAAATATAGATAGGATAATTAAAAACATTGTGTAATCAAATGAACATATTGCAAAAATATATAATTACTACATAATTGCTTTTAATTATGCATGTTTTTTTAATTTAATTTCTCGCAATGAATCTAATTTTCTATTAGGCATTAAAAGTCAGATTTTTTATACAAAAGCAAAAGTTTTCATTGAAATTTTATAAATTCAAATATTCATAACTACTTATATTTTTTAAATAAGTTAATAACACAAATAAATCTTTAACAAACTCGTTAGCACGTCCTTCATAGAGGAATTGTTTGAAAGTTGATTATTGTATTTGGATATCCAAAAAAATACAGATTCTCATTTATAACTTTTTGTTTTTTGGTAAGAAATTTCGCACAAAACGATGTAGTCATTGCAGGAAAGCAATTAGTTTGTGTCACCAATCCGAAAGCCGTGTGTACGTAGGCTGTATGTCCAATAAAGCCAATCGAAAAACTTGTACAACAAATTTCGTTAAAATCAAACTAGTGCATCATATTATATGACAGAGATATGAAGCGAGAATTAGTTCCTATTAATTCATAAAATATTGTTCTCATTTTCATTTTAGTTAAGAGCGTTGGGGGCCACAAAAATCACTTCAAGGGCCGCCAGTTTGACAACCCTGCAAGTCTACGCCATTTAGGGTCACAAACCTACTATGCAACCCTCGTAGAATGTGATGTAGTTTATCGATGCTCCCATTTTTAGTATGATAATTATTAATAACCAGAACTGCATCTTTTCTAAATTAAATAGATAATTTAATAAATAATTATTTTAGCTGGTTGTTTATCAATTCTTGCAGAAGTCAGTTTATCAACATCATAAAATTAATCTTAAATCTTGATCTATGATATTCAGATTTTTGGTTTTTAAATTGTTTTTTAAGAAAACAAAAAAATTCGAAATATCAGGACAATATTGGAGAGTTTCAAAACTTTGAAACTGAGTTCTTGTAAAGATTTCGTTAGTTATATAAAACAAGGTTTTCAAACTGCGAGTCACGACACTTTAGTGGGTCGAAAAATGAATAAAATGAATCCCGCTGAATAAAAAAATGCACAAAAGTGTAATACTGTACAGTTTATAAAATAAAAATTTTTCTGAAAGCGCTTCATTTGTACAATACAAATATATAGCATTGGTCAATATCGAATAAATGGGCATAATAATTCACAGAAAGTTTGTGTCTTTGATTTATCACATTTGTACTGGTCACAATAAAAAATGTGGTTCCCGAAATGAATCTCAATCAAAAAAGTTTGAAAAATGCTGATATAAAAAAATGTATAATCTTATATCGACATTCTGTATAATATTTTACTTAGCATCTCTTTTTTTCTCCCTCTCACTTTCTCTTTTTTGTTATTAAATTTATGATCTAAAGTTATCACAGTACATCTATTTAATGCCTAAGTTTCCTTACCTTTAAAATCAACAATTATAAAGTTAGAAACTTTTCAATAATCTTTTTTCCCTAAGGATATTTTGTTTGGTAGTGAATTAAAGTATCTTCATTCTACTTTGTGACACAGGATCTTCTATACTATTGAAATATTTTTCGATAGATTTCTGATTGGAATCCTTTCAGCATTAAAAACAAAACAAAAAAAAAAAAAAACTTATTGAACTCTGTTCGCTTATCATCCAATCTTCAAGGATAAAGCAGTGATACGTGTGAGTAAATTGTCAACAAACAATTTTCTAGAGTAGCTAGATTGTGTATCTTTTTTATGTAAAAAATAGGAGAAAATATTTGTTTTATTTTTTAGATATGCTCGAACTTCCTTTACTTTTTGCAACACCTTTATGTTTACTTTTAATATATCAGGAATTTAAAATGAAAAATTACAAGAAAAAAAAATTAAGAAATTAACACATCAACAGATAAACATTTTATTGACATAAATTATAAACAATGGCTTTTTTTCTCAAATACATATTTGGACGATTTTTTATGTAAAAACTTGTATCTTTTGAAAATTGAAAATTTACATCACCAATTTTTTTTAATAAAATATTCAAATATTTTAAAGCTCAAATTTAAACCAACAACAGAACGAATTACCGGTATATCTTATATTATAACTACATTATGACTAGGTCGTTTCTTAGAAAAATATACAATTGCATATCCTTCTTTGTCGTATTTTTTCAATAATATTTTTGAAAGTATAAACGTAAATATATTAGAAATATATAATATAGAGAATATATTTGGTATACCGTAATAAAACAAATTTGATGTCTTCAAAGGCATTCGGCAGTTGTGGGATCGAGTATTTTAATATACACACTTCTTCGTATAGTTTATTTAAGACATGATGTTCACACAAGAGTACAATACCTAATATGAAGACTGTTCTGTTTACCTTGAAGGTTATTGTTGACTTATTCCGTACTAGGTATTGCAAAAATGCTCTTCTCCCACGAATGACATCAATTTTCGTGTCGCAGATGTCTTGGCACTTGTCAATGGATCATGGGATTATTTCTGTACAGAAAAACAACTGTTACAATTATTGTTTCAGAAGTAATAATATATCTTATATGTAATGCAGATCTATCCACAAATTTTTTACATACCTTTTAACTAGCATATGAGAAGGATGATGATTGTGATTAAGAAAAACGACGAAAAAATATTGGGCGAAGAATTATTGACATCTTGATACTTTCCTGCAATAGAAAAAAAGATTAAAAAGAAATTAAAACATGAATTCTTCATTGAGATATTTAGAAATTTTCTCATGTGAATTAAATAATCGTAATTAATTAATTATAAAATTTAATTAGTATTTTAGTCTAATTAGTCGCTGCATCTACCTTTCTTTAATTAATTGTAAATACTTATTCTTCTTCTTATAATTTTTTTAATAAACTAAATTCAGCCAATACATCACCAATTATATTAATTATATTAATTAATTCTATAATTAAAGTATAATTATTAAACATTACTATTATTAATGCGTGCTTAATTAAAAATTCAAATGTACTGTAATTGGAGATTTCCGAACAAACTTTATAAAAGGATTGTAAACATTCTAAAATAAGTTTGAAGAATGGAATCTTAAACGAAGTTATACATGACCGAGAAAATGTATGTTGTAGTTAAAACGATAATAAAATGATAAAAAATAATAGCAAAATAAATGTTTACTATTTTTGATTTTATTATATAACTTAATTTTTAATTAAAATTTTGCTTGTGATATAAGTAGAACGTTTCCAGACTTGGGTATTCTAAAATAGAAGTGATAAAAGAACTGCTGACATATGGAACGGAAGGATTAAATTAGCTACCGATAAAACTACTTTTGAGTTAGAAATTTGAGTAAAAAAATGAATAATGCACTTTTATAAAATATTTATAGAATATATTATTTAATTA
>AYEL01049895.1:0-23302 GCA_000484575.1 Olivierus martensii | reverse complement strand
TTTATTACATATATAAATATAAATTTTTATCCTAAATTTAACTGTATGGGAATTATCAATATAAACAATTTAAGATGGTTTGATTATATATTATAAATTAGTTTGTTATAAATGTTTAATTTCTTTATCATAATTTATCATTTTATGTTTATTGAGATAAATTTTTATCATAAATTTATTAAAATTATACTGTCATAATTCATTTATTCAATATGAGTAAAACATAAAACAAATAAACTTACCAGCATCAAAAAATTCGATATTTGGCAGAAAATAGGTCAAAGAAATTTTATAGAGCTATTATTGTTACCAATTTATTTTAATTAAACCTTGATATTATTATTATTATTAATATAAACTTTCCGAACAAACTCGTTATATTTGATGTCAGCAACTGAGCGACCTTCAATTTTATAATATAAAAGAGGTGTTCATTCTAGGTGCATTACAGTCATAATCTACTAAGTCAAACAGCAATTTGAAACAATGAAGGCAATGGTAAGTAGCAGTTTCAATTAATTTTTAAGATTATTTATTATAATAACCTAATCGAAAATCTGTTTCTACAGATCGCAGCCATCATTCTTGCCCTTGTGGCATCCTCTATGGCCGGATATCTAGGTTACGGAGGTTATGGAGGTCCCTATGGATACGGTGGTTATGGTTATGGATATCCAGTAGGACGTGCTGTTGCGTATAGTACAAGTATCCGCCATCCTGGTTATGGCTATGGATTGGGATATGGTGGATTAGGATATGGCCTTGGATATGGTGGATATGGACTCGGCTACGGATATGGCAGATATGGACTTGGTTACGGATATGGCAGATATGGACTTGGATATGGCTACGGTGGATATGGTCTAGGTCTCGGATATGGTTATGGACTTGGAAAATATTGGTAATTGAACTGTGCTCACCGGGATGTTTTAAAATAATTAATAAATAATATTTTTCGAAATTATTGAAGTCTGAGTATTTTTTAAGTGGACTGAATGTGTTTTTCGATAGAATTTGAAGTATTTTGTAACAAGAAAAATTTTAATTTGAACAGAAGAATTTTAAATCAGAAAAATAATATAAATATTTAAAGTGATAAGTGGACTGAATGTGTTTTTCGATAGAATTTGAAGTATTTTGTAACAAGAAAAATTTTTAATTTGAACAGAAAAATTTTAAATCAGAAAAATAATATAAATATTTAAAGTGAAAATAATATCCAATGAAAATTCATTACTATATGCAGTTTATCGTTTCGTTAAAACGATTTTATGCAAATCCTTAAATTGTGTTCAAAGTAATGTATTTAAAATTATTTAACATTTAAATAATCTTAAATACAGGATAGAGATTAGATAATAGAATAAATTTTGAAAGTAGAATCGGGATGGCTTAAAATAATACACCTTAACCATTACCGTTCAGCCGGATGGCCGCGTAGTAATGCATTTTCTTACCACTTTAGAGGATTCTTGTTCAAATCTGTTTCTCACACAAGCAACTTTTATGAAAGGACTGGCTCAACTTGTTGAATTTCAACCTTTAGCCATCCAATTGATCTCATCATGGGTGTTGGGCAAAAATTTGCAGTCTTCAGATAAAGAATGTCTTATGTTGATATGGCTGCTTAATCTATTTAACTTAGTCGTAAATATTACGTTGAACTGTGCACTGTATAACATAATATTTGAAAAACGGAAGGAACAGTCAATCATAATTAAAAATTTATCACTTATGTGATTGCTCTTTCACGAATAAAAACTCTGTATGACGCTTAGAAACATCGGTATATAAAACATTATAAACTGAATATTGTAAAGGAAACTTAAAGGATGGAAATAAAAAAAATTAAAGGAAATACTGGAGTAAGTTGAATATCGATATCGGATTCTAATACTGAAAATTTAAATGAAAGAACATACATTTCTTTTTAGAAAAGAAAATCCTGAAAAGAAAAACGTCTTACAAGTTAGAGAAATAATAATAGATTGGTGAAGATCGGATGTATGATAATAAATATAATTAAGAGACAAAATAGCCATATAAAAGTAGAGGGTCAGATAATATACGTAATTGAAATGTTAAAGGCCAACATGAGGAGAGGATTGAAATCCTGTGGATCTGATGAAAGAGAATTTTCTGCAAAAGGTTATTCCTGGGAAATTGAATAATGACAAACTGATACTCATTTACAGTATAAAGAAAAGTTAATATGCATGACTGCAACAAATATCGGTAGTTGTTGCATCACATGTATTGTTGTTTGCTTTATTATTTGTAGTATTGTTGAATCCTATCCAAAAGTTATATGGTTGCTTGCTTTTATTATTTTCTTTTGTTTATTTTGTGGACATCTACATTATTTTCATATTTGATTCTTGAAAGAAATTTTATTTTTCTGATATTTGATGTATTGATTAAATTAGTTTTATTTGTTAGTTGTCATTTTTTAGAGTTTTATAGAATTTGTTTGATATAGCTCTATCTACGATATCCTTGCACAGCTTTATGATTGGATTTAAATCCCAACAACCCATTAACCAATATCTTTATAGAAAAATTATTAATTTCCATATTATAAAGATACTGGAGAGATTATTAGATCAGGGAGTGAGGTAAGAAATAAAAATAGACTGCACAAAAATATAATTTTTCTTCTTCCTCAAACATTTAATTTTGCACATTTTAAATTTTATAAAATTTAAGTAAATTTATCTTTGAATTACAGATAAATTTTTTAAATTGAACAAAAATATTAAATTTCGATTTCAGAAAATATTTCAGATTAAAAATGTAGAACCCGAGGTTGATATTAACAGGCGTTGTCCTAAAGAGCGGTATGAGGCGCGTGTAAGGATGGGTGATAAGTGTCGACGGATAGAAATAGAGACTACGTTCAACAACTTCCTTCATTGTTCAGAGAGAGATTTTCGAGATTTCATCTCGTAATTAGAGTTACAAATTACCTGTTACAAATTCCAAAAGAAAAGGTGGCTAACAAGAGTTGACGAATGCCGACACCAACAGTCTTTAGTCCAAATAAAATTAATTGTCTTTAGTCCTTGATGAACAAACGGAATTCCTGGAATACACGGAGGATCTGGTTGTTAGATCAATATTTCAGGCAGTCTTCTTCCCGCTCAACTTCGGAGATAGAATACTGGCGTGAACTTAGGCAGGTGTAAACTTAGTTTGGACCTTGTAGATGATGATGAAACCGAAGTACGGCTGAGAAAATCTAATCGGATTGTCAAAAAAAAGATAATAACGGATGAGCAAGACTAAATAGAAGAGGGTCGAGGAGAACGACGGACGAAGGAACTGTAATATAAACGTGGTAATTAAGGATTGTCTTTTTCCCGAATTTCAGCAATCGGGATAAAAAATGTTTTTTTTCCCGGGATCCCGAGATTTTCCGAGAATTTTGTAGATGGAATTAAAACTGAATATTTCACAGCATTTTATTTATTCATATAATATGAATAAATAAAATGCTGTGAAAAATGTTATTGTATATCATGATTTTGCAATCGCAAATTTCAAAATATAAAAGAACTGCATGAGTGACATTGTTAAAAAAATATTTATTTAACTTTAGTTTATTTTTATACTGATTTGGCAATTGACGTTTAATATGAACGTAAGAAATACAGGCAATTTACACTTTTATTGCTCAGTCTAATTCTAAGTTTGGTTATAAATAGTCCTGCAGCCGAAAAGGACCTTTCAGCTTCTACAGTTGTTGGTGGTATGGATTCGAGAACGTTCATTAATTTTATTACATTTGATGTTTTTTCAACAGGTGTCTCAAAGATTTCGAACTCCTTGGATATATTCTTTGCAAATGATTGACCTTCAGCTCAATTTTGAGGGTCTTTAGAAACACATTCAGTTTGTTTTTTGATTTGACGGGCCAATTTCCCACAGAGATTCTGCTCACTCTGTTGTCTTTCACTCTGTGCTTTTCCTCGCAGTCGGAATGTGACGAATCAGATAATTCAGAAGAAAACCCAAGACAAGTTACGGCGCGAATTTCAAATGTTCCAAATTACTTAAACAATTATCATTAACCTAATTCAGGGGTCTTCAAAATTTTCGCTATGAGGGCCACATTAGGGCAAACAAAAAATCTCTAAAATTAGATGAGTTTTATTGAAAGCAAATAAAAACTGATTACAGAATATGTGAGATTAAATTATGGTATATTAATGACAGCAACACCATCAGCAATTCCCATATTATATTTTCTTCACAAATTATAATAAAACCATTAATGTGAATGATGTAACTCTGTTTATGTTTTTAAAATCTTATTAAACTCAGGTTCAAATTTTGAAGTGCTAATTAAAAGTAGCGATTTTTCTAATGCTTATCAGATAAATTTGTCCTGTATTTTGACTTGATATATTTTATTCGCGAAAATGTTTGTTTGCAAAGATCTGTTGTTCCAAAAATACAGATAAATAGTCCAATTGGCGGGCCACCTAAAATCATATCGCGGGCCCTAGTTTGGAGACCCCTGACCTAATTACTCGAATTTTCTCGAACGTTGCTATATATTTTTATATATAATGTGTGTGTATTGTGTAAGTCTAAATATTGATTATTGAAGTTAATAATTCAGATCGGGAAATCCCGGGATAAAGAAAATTTCCCGGGTTTTTACAATCCCGGGAAACAATTCCTAGTGGTAATAGCACGGGCGCGAGCTCAAATATCCATGATCTTTCTCTCACCTTTTTCCCGGGGAGAGCGCGAAGATATTTACTTCTCTAACGTTCGCCGAGCCAGGTGTCAGATTCGCGATTATTCGGCGGACACCTGATTTAAACATTCTCGGAGATTTATTGTTATTGTAGTAGACGAAGTTCATGAGCTGATCGAAATACAATACATGTCATCGTATATCTTCGTTATTGTCTTTGGCTGGATTCACACTGGCCTACGATAACGACAACGACTACGACCACGATTGATGGCTTGCGACAGAACATGCACATTGATCACGACCGGCTTCACGATTTTTCGAATCAACCAATAGCTACTGCGTAAACAACAGCCAATAAGAGCTGATGTAGCATAGAGTTCGTAAAAGATGGCCAAATTCCTCCTTTCTATTGGTTACCGTAATGACGTATCCGCTGCGACCGCGACAATATTCAGCAAGTTGAATATTGTCGTGGTCGTAACGAACAACCGGGAAGCGAGGCCTGATGGGATTGTTTCTATAGCAACGGTCGCGGTTGTGGTCGAGATCGCAGTCGCAAGGCCAGTGTGAATCCAGCTTTTCCCGTATCGCTCCCTCTCGAACAAATTCCTTGATTCATCTCCGATTTCTCCCTATTCTCTAAACGTGGACGAAGAGGGTCGTAGGTGAGAACAGATACACCACATACGACCGAAATACCCAGGTCCTCACAAAAATGTTACAATCGTGAACAAATGAATTAAACATCATTATAAAACAATACTGTATTTATTGTTGAATAATTAACAAGTATCTATCATGCTTTGGATGAGAAATAATTAAATTATTATTATTATTATTATATTATAGTACATCAGGGTGGGCACGGAGTATCTCCGGGTCAAAGTGCTATGTTGGATACGAGTCAAGACATAGCTACTTGTGATGTTTAATTGTGCGTTAATTGTCTGTGTCAGTGCTGAGAAACTTTCTTACTATATTGCATAGTAGAGATTCTTTTTGTAGTGTTATGTATGTCTTGGGATGTAGATCTAGTGTTTTGAGGCTTTTGTGTAATGTTATATCTTGGGATGTAGATCTAATGTTTTGAGGCTTTTGTGTAGTGTGTGATGGCTTACTCCTGTGGAGGAGAGAATGATGGGTACTGTGAGTATCATTTGCATTCTCCAGAGACGCTTAATTGCTTAATTTCTTGTAGAGTTCTGTGTATTTGCTAATTTTTTGGATGAATGCATCCTGGATGTTGCCCCCTGGATTTGTGTGTGTCTGGTATTGAGATGTCTATAATGTAGGTAACATTGTTCTGCTTGTCTATGAGATGATGTCTGGTCTGTTGTAGTGTATGGTTTTGATGTATTGAGTTTTCTAGGATTGTGTCTGGTATGTATTTGTAGTATGGTAAGTGTGTTTATTAATTTGCTTGCAAGCTTTTGGTGTATTATGTTTGCTACTTGGTTGTGTCTGTGCAGGTAATCTGTTTATGCAAGCAGCTTGCAACCAGATGTAATGTGTTTAATTGCTTCGGGTGCTATGTGGCATTTCCTACATGTGTCGTTTATTAATGTGCTCTCCTTTACTAAACAAAACTAAAACTAAAACTAAACAAGCATTGTCAAAACAAAACAAGCTTGCTGGAATCCCAAATACTTGTACACCTCACCTTCTTCCATGGATTCAATAGTGTCTCCATTTTCAAGAGTGAAGCCTTCTTTCTTTAGGATTCTCTTTTCTATGTGGAGTGTTTTGCATTTGTCAAGGCCAAACTTCATGCACATGTCTTTTAAAAATGTGTGCGTGATTTGTAACAACTGTTGTAATTGTTTGTGTTGAGGCGTACAGTTTGATGTAGTCCATGTAAAAGAGATGTGAATGTGTGTAGTATGTTGTTCTGTTTTATCTAATGTTGTAGCCACAATTCGATGTGTTCAGTTTGTTGGAGAGTGTATTTAGGGCAAAGAAGAACCAAAGTGGGCTGAGGGAATGGCCCTGGAAAATACCACATCTAACATGTTTGGGTTCTGTGGCTATATGATTGTTATTTATGGTGATGTGCAGTGTTGTTCTCCAATGTTGCATTATGTTTTGTAGGAATGTGATATATTTGTTATTGATTTTATAGAGTTGCAGTGTACATATGAGCCAAGGTAGGAATGTGATGTATGTAGTATTGATTTTATAAAGTTGTAATGTTTGTATGAGCCATGAATGTGGTACACTGTCAAATGCCTTTTTGTAATCTATGTATGCTGCGTGTAAGTGTCTGTGTTGTCTGTGTACTTGTTTTAGTATTGTTGTGTCGATGATCAGCTGCTCTTTCCACCCCATGTGGCTTCTACGGCAGCCTTTCTGTTGTTCTATGAGAATGTTGTTTTCTTCGATGTGTGCGTATATTTTGTTGGTGATACATGAGGTTAAAATTTTGTATAGTGTTGGTAAACAAGTGATTGGTCTGTATTGTGATGGGTTTCCGGTGTTTGTGCTCTTGGGTTTCATGAAAGTTATGCCGTGTGTAAGAAAGGAAGGTGTGTCTTTTGGTTCGTGTATGAGATTTGTGAGATGTTTGGCCAGTAAGTCATGAAAACAGGTAAAATGTTTATACCAGAAATTCTGGATGCCATCTACACCAGGGGCTTTCCAGTTGTAAGTGTATCTAATTGTGTTTGTGAGTTCTTCAGTAGTAATGGTGGTATAGGGCATTTCTGGTACATCTAATTTGCGTGTCTCCTCTTCTGCGATCCAGCTGGCTTTTTGGTTGTGTGTGACTGGTACTGCCCACAGGGCAGACCAGAAGCTAGTGAGTGATTATTGCTGTGTTGGTATTTCTCTGTTTTGTATTTGTTTAGGCCCTTTAGTGTTTATGTTTCTGTAGAATGTCTTTTCATTGTTTGTGAATAGTGTGTTATCTAGTTTACGTGCTAAGCTGGTTTTGTATCGTTTGAGGCGTTGTGATTTTGCAGCAAGTTTCTGTTTTAGTGTGTCCATGTATTCTTTAATGTGTGTGTTGTGGTTTTCATGGCGTGTGTGTGTTTTAAGTTTTCTGAAAATCTTTCTAACAGATTTCATGAGTTTTGCGGAAGTGTTGTTTTTTGTGTATTGGGTGAGTCTACCTATTTTTGTTTTGATTTCGTTTATTTGTTTTTCGAGTCGTTTTTGCAGGCAGTTTTAAGTGGTGTTTTGTGTTTGTGCCCATCTTATTTGAAAGTGTTTTAAAGCCTAGGTTTGTAGTGACAGTGATAGCAGCAGCATAAATAAGTGTGTGCATTTCTATGAGAGTTGTTTCTGCATTAATAAGTTTTGGTAGAATGTGTGTGTTCATACAATGTAGTGTATTGTTCAACTGTTGTGAGTTGTGAAGTTTAGGGATGCGTGGACGTTGCATGGGATCCGTACCTGTGAATTTGGTTAATGTTTTCTGGAGTGTGTCATCGAGTTTATTTATTAGCTCTACGTCAGTGTTGTTGATGGGCTGCGTGTTGTCGTCAATGTATGTTATTTCTGGTGTCTGTTCCACTTCGTGTTCTATTTATGTATGTGAATTGGTTTCATGTTGTGATATTTGTTGTGCTACCTGAGTTTTAATGCTTTCTAATGTACTGTGTGGTATAAGATTTCTGTGGATGATGGTTCTTCTGTAACTGTGATGTTTGGGTATCTGCATGTGAATTTGTCATAGAGTTCCCTTCTGTACCCTGTAGTGTCAGTTTCTAATTTTGTAATTGTGTAGTATGTAGGCATGATGAATTCATTCATGTCAATTGTCCATTTCATGCATTTTCGTGGTTTTCCAGCCTTGGTGGTCTCTGGTTGAGTTTCCAGGGGAACACTTTGGCTGGTTGGGCTCTGATGTGGTGACCTGTTCCCTACTGTAGGTATTTGTATTGCAGTAGCCTGACTTGGGTTGGTGCTGCTTCCGTCACCAGTGGCCAATGAAGACTGTAGTAAACTTTCCGAATGTGAGCTTCTACCTAACTCACAGACGCGGACCTTGTTAACCCGGGCGACGTCCGAGCCGGTGTGCTTTCGTTTTTTGCTTTGTATCATAGTAAACTAGAAAAAACACCACCGAGGTGGGGACACCTACTAGCATTTAGTTTAGCATAGTGGAATAGTTTTCTAGCCCAGGGTGACCCTACAAGAAATAAAATTTCTGACTTGCATCGTCTATTCCGCCCACGTACACCCCTCCGCCACTTTGAGGCAGCTTAGCAGGATTCAGGAGAGGTTATTATTATTATTATTATTAACTACAGCTTTAATTTTCAAATTAGATTTTGTTATGCAGATAATTCATGATTTTATGATTAATTTTAAATGCATTTAGAAAAGAAGCAGAGAAGAATGTTTGGTTTTATTTTATTTTATATATTCTATTTATGGAACTGTTCAGACAGCTTACATGCATTTTTATTATAGTCATTATTAATATAAATTTGAATGATTAAAAAATATGTAAAAAATTAAATAATAAACTGCAGTAACTGTTTATCATAAAAGGAAACTCAAACTATCCATCAGTTTATCATTAGAATATTCATTTTAATGATGGAAATTTGTAGAAAGAACCATTACAAACTTTGTGGTAATCAACATATAACAATTTAATTTTATAATATTGTGTCAAGTAAACATTACAATATTTTATGTTCTGTAATTTTTGATTGGAAGTTACTTCATAGAACGGAATTCTTTACAGCTGTTATACGTTTTAGATAATTATTTGCTGAAGACATCTCTCATTAATTTTGTATTTCTTATTCTTCAGTAGAGCATCAGAAAAGTTGTAAAAATTGTTTTCCTATTAGTAATCCAAATAACATTGTTATTCCTATAAATAAATATACTTATTAATGTAAATGAATCTTTTAACAAATTTTGTAATTATGTAAAGTTCTTTTCTCCTTAATAATACAACAACAATAGCATGCTCATATCCTCTTTAAATTTCTTCAAATCATTCAGCAGATTAGAACATAATTACCAAAAAGTGATTCAAGCTTTCATCGTTTCTCATCACACTACAATTCATCTTAATCATCTGGTTTCTCTTGCAGTTCTCCCAGAAATATTGAGGGATAATGTTATTCTCGAAGTAAGAGTTTGAGTAAACAGTTCCTTTACAGCACAGTCCTATATCATTAACTATTAATTATAAATTATATAATATCATACTTACCACTGAAATTCCATTTGCTATTTTGACTGTTACTTGGGCATTCTTGGAGACATGCCTTCAGGACAATGGGAGTTATCAACTTAAGAAATAATTTTCAATATAAAATTTTTATACTATATGTTTTATTTTATCTTTAGCTATGAAATTATATTTCTTGTTTATTAAAATTACAATAATATAGTGATTAACAGAAAAGTTAAAATAAAATAAAAATCATTTTACTATAGCGTAACTAGTTATTGCCAAGTTGAAATGTATCTCTTATCGTTTTATTTGTTCTTTTCAAAAGACAAAAAGATAAAAAAATTAAGAAATTTTTATTCCTATTGCTGCCTGAAAGATTTGGTTCTACTATAAAGGAGGTGAAACCGTTTCAATCACTGGTTTTAGTGCCTGACATTATATCAGGGACCAACGAAAAAAAGAAAATAATAACAACTGCTTTTGATATTTTTGTTTCTTTTCTTTATTGTTTTTATGCCGCTTCCTAACTTGAAAATACTAAGCTAAAGAGCATACCAGTGCCAAACGCAATCTACGTAACTCATAATGGGAGCAGTCGTCAAATGAAGGATGATGTTCAATAAGTCGGGCTCGGATCCTTCTTGAAAAAACTTGTGTGGAGGACAGTGTTTCTCTGTCATCAACGTTTTCAGGGAAGGTGAGAGTTATTTTAATCTTTCTGTCTCAGATTAACATTCTTTGGTGTGTCAGTTCTTGATTCATGTTGATCCAGTCTTACATCTTGAGATCCATTGTTTTTCTTTAACGTTGCTTTCCAACCGGTAGATACTAAGCGGAACGGTATTTCAATGCCTACTACGCGATCATTACTGATGGAGTCAGTCGTCAGATGAAGGCTTCAGTTTACGCAATCGGACTCGAACCCCGTCTGAAAAATATATTGGAGATGTGGGATCTGGGAATTGAATATCAAGAGGAAGCAAAACACCTTCCATTATGGTTATATGACGACTGCTCTGGGATAAAATCTAAGTGTCGGATTTCCAGATATTTTCAGAAATTTGAGCCTGACCCATTGAATCCCATTCTTCATCTGACAGATAATCGCATTATGAGTATAGCATGCGACGAGTATTGGAATAGCTCTGTAGCTTAGTAAAATGTTTTTCTATATTGGTATACTCTTCAAATCATTTTACAGTAACATTGTATCTATTCAGATAACATATGAACACAAAATATTATACAGTGTGTTCCAGAAGTGGACGATCAAATGAAGTAAGGTGATGGGAAGGGTCATTTCCAATCAAAATAACCATATATGTTATTATTCAATTGTTTATAGTTCAAAAGTTGTTTCAAAATTTATATTTTCTCTGAAATTGCCTAGTGCAACCACAAAAGTTATTTATATAAAATATCAGGTATTTGATTGAGTTTTTTTATTTTAAGTATAATTCTGAAGAGTGTATTTCTAATAAAAGCATTTTTATGAACTCTGTTATTTTCAGTCAAATAATAAAAATAGTTTTTATGAACACTTGTTTTTAAAAAAATTTTGGTTTCCTAAAGGTGATAAGAAGTAAAATAATGGGAAATATCACTTTTAGGATTACTGAGAAAAGAATTTTTTGCAACTAAATCATGGTTGTTAAAATGTATTTTTTAAGAGCCATGACTTAGTTGCAAAAAGTTCTGTTCTTAGTAATCCTAAAAATGATCTCTCCCATAATCTCAGTTCCTTTGATCATCCATTTCTGAAACACCTAGTTAAATAGGCATAGTTTTTTGTTGATACTGAGGGTGAGTCAGAAAATTCTCCGCTGGAGAAGATAAAGAATGACATCAGGAATCGTAGAGATCGCGAGACAACGTGATTCGTTGAATGGCTGAAAGTCCAGCCATTCACAACAAATCGTGTTGTCTCTTGATGTGACGTCATTCTTTAGCTTCTCCAGCCGGGATTTCTCGGAGAATTTTTTGAACTCACCCTGAGAGTGATAGTTGTTCGTAAAAATTGATAATTTTCCATAATTATTTTTTCAAAGCAACTACAAAATTTTTATTGCATACAATGAAAATAACTGAATTAGTTTCAATTTTCTTCAATATAGGATGACTTAAATATTGTTAATTAATTAATTAAAAAATTGTTAATAATAATAATCAACTTTTTGAATTTAAATAACATAACTGATACCTTTTCATTATCTACATCATAATTATAAGATATATCTTTTTTTAGTTTATTAAGGCAGTTATAAAAGTTGGAAGCCTAAAATTAAGATTATATATATTAAAAATAAATACATAACAGTGAAAAATTAAAAACATAACCAAACTTTACCGAAACTTTACGTGAAATTATTAAATTTCTTCCTTCGCCGCTCACAGCCATTTCTCTTTCTTCCGATAAATCTGAAAATCCATAATTTTAAATATTAAAATGAAAATAATGACAATTATTCCAAAATGATAAAAGTTTGTATATTTTACCTTTACATAGATATAATGCTAGTTTACTACAATAGTCACCCATCAAGAATTGAAGATTCTCCTTAGAAAAGGATTCAGAAATTGCCATGTAAGGAAGTATCAATAAATAAATCATAAACATCAGTTTCATTTTCGTTAATTTACATGAAGGATCTAAATTTTAAAGAATTTTCATAAATTATTTCGAAGATTTATTCTTGTATTTTATGAATAAAATAATAAAAGTTATTACTTTCTAAGAAGTATATTTATTTTATGAATTTTTATGATTGATAATAATATCATGAAATATGTATATTTTATATATAACAGAATAAACAGTTTATGAAGAATAATTTCCAAGTGATAATTACATATTTAAAAAAAGGTATTATATAATTATGTGTTAAATTCCAACGGTTTAAAGTACAAGTCAAAGTTTAAACTCTGTACTTAAACTTTAATTGAAATGAATTACGATAACTAATGAAATTATTTTTCATAAACTTTATGAGAATATTCACTATATTTCAGATTAGAAATTGAATTCGTGTCCCAATCTTTAGGTCGGCCGAATGGCCTCGTGGTAAAACTATGATTTACCATCTAGAGGATCCAGATTCCACATCTTCAGTTTTTCAAAAGGAGAGGGCTCGTTGAACCGCATCCTTCAACTATCCGGTTGATCCCATCATGTGCATTGGCCAGCCTGTGATGGGACTATAACTGGCCGCCTCCAGGTAAGTAATATCCCATGAGGTTATGGCGGCTTCACCAAAACTAACCTAATGGAATCCTTGGAAAATTTTATGAGGTTCGAATTTTTACTGAGCCTGTAAAAATTCCACAGGAATAGATGATTAGTAGAGCATGAACTCTATTACTGTTGCTTCAACAGTTACTTCCACAGAAATGGGCAGTCTGCTGGATCTGTTTCTTCCAAGAAATGGGCAGTCTGTTGGACGTGTTCCTTCCTCAGAAATGGGCGGTCTCTGGACTTGTTACTTCCACAGGAATGGGCACACTATGCTGAGCATGTTTTTGTATTGCAGTTAGTAATCATTAGATTGGAAAGTGGTGTCATCTATTAATATTATAATCCTATTCATTAATATTGGCAACTTAAGTTCTGAAATAGGCACGCAACTACCCGTTTGAAAGTTAGTTATACTTTTTTAAATTTAAAAATTTTTTTCCCTTTTGAAATCGTTTGCATCCTTATTAGCAAATTTTGCACTATTTTTAAAGTTTTCCCGAACTAGTTATGCCTTCATCTAAAAACAAAATAGATGAGACCAACTTTATATTAACCCCTTTTATCTGATTTCATTACTGATAAATTTCTAACCTGATGTATTATTATCGAAATGAATGAATAATAACTAATACCAGTCAAGCACTACGAAACATATTTATAAATAATTTATGTATATATTTAAATCGTTTTAAATTATATTATTGAACCTACTTTAAATGAATCTTAGTTTCAAAGATACAGAATCACTTTATTCAGTGAATAAGCTAAGATTTATTTAGTGTATCTAAATAAAATGATATTAAAGTTTCATAATTCTAAATCACTAAATATGCTCAATAATTTAACAAATTGTTCTTAATTTTAAGTCTAAAATAAGAAAAAATTACTTTAAATTTAAATTTTAAATTACTTTTAAAATTTAAATTTTTCAAGGTAAAGTATAAATATTACATTATTCAAAAAGAATTATATTAAAGTAATGAGAGTAATACGTAATCAGCATATTACCTCCATGATTTTATTCTCTTTCCAGATAAGCAGAAACCAGGACAGAACATAACCAGCTAAGGAATAACACTATAAACTTTAAGTTATCATCTGATTATTATAATATTAATTATTAATCTATGAATTTTGGTGAACATTACATGAATGTATATAAGTAGTTTTATATTCATTATTTTTCTCTTTGATGTTTCGCTGTTTTATAATTTGCTTCTATAAGCTAAATTTGTGAATAAAGAATTTAAACTTGAGGTGTTCAAATAAAGTTTGAATACGTCTGAAACCGAATAGAAAGACAAATTTTAAACAAAGAAAAGTTTATCAATATCAAACAATTCTCTCTACTTGATGATGGCATGTCTTCTATGTTCAGTTTCACTGCAGATATTAAGTCATGTGCAAAAAGAAAAAAGTTGTCATATTTCATTTCGTCTGCCCAATAAAATAGTTCATGAGCAAATTTCATTTTTAATATGTTGCAACAGCATCCGCCCACCTGGTGGTGATAATTATTTTATTGGCTAGTTAAACTATTTATAGAAGAAAATCGTTTCTTATTCTATTCTGTATACAAGAGGTTAGGTTAGGTTAGTTAAGCCGCCATATTCTCATGGGATATTCTTTATCTGATGGCCACTTAGAGCCCTTCACAGGCTGGGCAACACCCATGATGGGGGTTCATCGACCGGGTTCGGACATTTCCTAAAAACTAGAGGTGTGGGATCCGGATTTGAACCCGATCTCCAGACTGCTATTCGGTATACAGTAAACTGCACATTATTGATAAAAGACTGAGGGCTTTTATTTGGAATTTCTGGGAATATTTGCATATTTTGTAAAACTTTTTGAAATATTAAAATTTCTGTAAGTATAAACATAAAATATGAATTTATTATTAAATTTCACCGGTTAGAGCGGATTGATGAAAGTGTTTTAAATAATTTTGATACACAACATTAGAATACATAAATATTTCAAAATTTTATTATCGAATTATATAGCAAATTACAAAATACAGGAAACGTTTAGACAATAATTAAATTTTTATAAAGAAACAACATAAAAATACTGAAATTTTTGCAATATTATCCAGACAGTATTACGCAATTTTCAAAGCAACGTTAGGAAATTTTTAGAAAATATGATTTCCAAAATAAGAAGACAAATAATAGCATTATTCCTATTAAAAAAAGAAATTTATTAGTATAATTAAAAATTTTTACAGAAATGATACAAATTCTTTTTCATAATCATAACAAATTATATATTCTATTTACCATTAAAATTATAGCTACTGCTTTGCCCATTACATTTTGGTCCTCGTAGACAATACATGAGGGAAGTCAACTTAATAAATTTTATATGTTACGTGTCATAATTAATATTTTAAAATTTGTAAATGTAAAATTTCTTATTTCTTATCATTAAAATTATAAAAAGTATTATTCTCTAGTTTATATAAAGTTTAACAATGAAAATATTATAATACATTTAGCATCTTTTCAATTTTTAATAAAGATATTTATTATTCTGCATATTGAAACAACTAACGAAAGTATTTATACAGTATATATATTTATTAACAATATACATTTTAATAATATTTTATTTATTATTTCAGTTTTAGTATGCATATTTATTAATAATATATACAGGAGCTACTCTAGTTACGAAGATTATAGTAACAAATATTCGTAATTACAAACAAGAAATTACATCGTCAAATTTCACAAAATTTCAAAAAAATCATCAATTTTAAGTAATATGAGCTCGAGAGAGAGAGAACGACGAAGAAATGCAAGGTTAGCAACTCTCTCAAATAATTGTCGAAATTATGCCGAACGGAAACAATGTTTCGGTCCACTGTATCGTGTAGTAACATCAAACAATGTAATAAATGTGGAACGGAATGATATTGGACACATGTATATAAAATGTCAGCACTGTCAAGCGTTTCATTTTAAAAGTGAGCAAATCCAAAGCTCACGTGAATTTAATTCATGTTGCAACTTTGGAAATGTTAAGCTCGACTTTATACAGCCAGCACCTCAACTTTTTCCAAGATCTTTTTAATGGAAATCATCCCGGCTCAAAAAAATTTCGTTCATATATTCGAAATTATAACAACAGTTTAGCAATGGGAGCTAAGCTACCTTCTCTACGTGGCCCAGAAATGAAATCCTCTTTGTCAGAGGATTTCATTTCTCTTTATGGAGATAATGCTGTGGCAGCAGCATATCAGGATATAGCACAATAATTGCAGGATCAAGGTAAACATCTCTCTGATTTAATTCCACCTATTCCTAACTTACCTATTCTACATAATGAAACTATTGATCGTCAGCAACACATTCAACTTGGGGAACATCTTTATTCTACTCTAAATGACAAACAGAAGCTTATAGCTGATCATATCCTAACACTGACACCTTATTCGCATAATAATTGTGTGTTTATTGATAGTCCCGGAGGATCTAGAAAAACATATTTATACACGAACCTGTACAATATATTTGTAGGAAGAGATGTAAATGTTTTGTGAGTCGCTTGGTCTGGAATAGCTGCAACACTATTAACAAATGGACGAACAGTACACAGCTCTTTTAAGTTGCCACTTAAATCACCTTCAAATGACTATGCATCCAGTATCAAACATAATAGTTCTGAAGCATAAAACTTGCGTAATGTTGATGTAATTATTTGGGATGAAGTAACAATGGCATTTAAACAGGCATTAGTAGCAATAGACATTCTTTTATAAGAAATTCATAATAATAATTTAGCATTTGGAGGAAAAATACTTATTTTAGGTGGTGATTTTCGACAAACTCTTCCAATTGTCAAAAGAGGCACCGAAAAAGATATTATAAATACATGTATTAATCAATCAGTTCTTTGGAAATTAATTAAAAGGTTTACTTTATCAAACAATATGCGTGTCAACTTTGATAGTGAAAACTGGTCTGAATATCTTTTAAGCGTGGGAAATAGAACAACACCTATTGATCATAATTTTATTGAATTGCCAGATGAATGCATATGCAAAGGGAATTTGATAACAGAAATATTTGGAGATGAAATAACACGATATTAATGACCTTAAGTAGCAAAGCAATTTTGGCACCGAAAAACACTGATGTTTTATCTGTTAATAACGACGTTCTGAATAGAGCATGTTTAAGTCCTGGAAAAAAAAGAAATCACTTATACTAGCATTGATGAAATAATTATTTGTAACCGATGATGAAAAATCTAATTTTCCAATTAAATTTATTAATTCACTTACACCTCCAGGAATGCCACCACATAAATTACGACTCAGACCTAATGCTGTGGTGATGTTGCTTCGAAGCATTAACATTAAGAAAGGTCTGTGTAATGGAACAAGATTATTAGTGAAAAACTTGGCGCTCACACAATAGATTGTATAATAATAACAGAGAGTCACAAAGGTCGCGAGGTTTCACTTCCTAAACTTGATGTACATGATGTACTTTTGCATCACAAAGTGAATTCCCATTTGAAGTGAAACGTCGGCAATTTCCAATTACTTTGGCATTTGCTATAACAATAAATAAGAGAGACAAGTGAGAAACTTTCAAGACAGACTTTTCAAAAAGTTGGCTTATTATTACAAAATCAAGTTTTTGCACATGGACAACTTTATGTCGCAATGTCAAGAGTTTCATCCAAAAAAAAAATTTCAAAGTTTGGTCTGGAGAAGAAAAAAAAAAACATTGTATACAAGAATGTACTGAATGAATGAAAAATTTCAAATTTGACAGTTGATAAAAAATGTTTCTTTTTTGCCTGTATTTAGGCAGGTAGTGGCCAAGGGTTAACTAGTTTTCATTATATATAAGAAGCTTTTAATTGGAACAATTGTTAAATATATTGCAATTGGTATACGACATAAAGTTATTTCAATACTTTTGGAATTAAATCAACAGCAGTACCTGAGTTACGAACGAATCGATTTACGAACAAATCTTACGTATGAATTATGTTGGTAGCTAGAGGAGCGCTTGTATATATCAAAATTATTTTGAATTAATTTTAATTTATTTAGTATTTTATAACTTTGCACAAACTGTAGTATTACCATGAGTAATGTGTTAATGATAAAATAGTTTTTTCAAATATAAATATGCAACATGTGATCGTTATATTTTAAAACTTATAAAAATAATTAATGAATATTTACCTTATTGTCTTCAACGATATTATTATCTATATAATATCTTAACTTTGTAAAGCATCCATTTAAATCGTAACTCTGAAATTAAAATATAAATAAGTCGGAATAATATAATATTAAAATGAAAAAAAAAAATGTATTCATACTTGCAATGACATTTTAAGTCTTCCTTCGTCACTGGACAAAGAGATTTCTGTATTCTCAAACAATTCTGAAATTATTATTATTATTATTATTATTATTATTATTATTATTATTATTATTTTTTGCATGTGAGAGAAGAATTCCGCACTTTCATTAAATTCATGACTGTGTGTTCTGAGCCGCACGTAAAAGCTTGCCGGGCCACGTGTTGAAAATGGCTGCTTTAACTCATGGTCAGGAATCTTAGCTAGGTAGAAACCCCCAGCTTGAGTAGGAAACTAAGCTGAATTGGGCTTGTTGGGAAAACATATTCTGCACCCAATCTGTTGCATGTCTGTTTAATTATGACAAATGTAATTTGAAAACTATTTAAGATAAATATCTGAAATTTAATGATTTACACAACTTTTGATGATGAATCTTATTAAAAAAACAAACTTAATTGGACATTAGTTTTGTTTCTAAAGATATCATGTGACTTGTTAAAAATAACTTTTATGCAGCCACAGTAAGATTTTAGACAAAAATATGTACATATCCTAAGAGCTTTTTTGATACTGAATATTATGATATAAATGAAATTTTTTATTCTTAAAATTTTTCTTCTTGTCTTTCATGACATACTTTTGTCTAAATTTGTGTATTTTAATAAGAAAAATAAATATCACAAAAGTAAAAGTTCCTGGTTTTAAAAAATATTCTTAGGAAAATTCAAAGTTTCAGCTTATCAATGCAGTACTGAGCAAAGTCCACATCCAACACATCATATTGGATTTTTGTAATTTTTTTGGCCAAATAAATGGCATATTTCAGCATCTTCTCAATTGGAAAATTTCTATTAGATATTTTCAAACTTTTAGAACTTCGCACTGGCATTTTATAAGCTATATGTATATTTGTATGTAAAATTACATTTGTATACTGGAGAGAACATAAATACTTCAAAAGCACTTTGTGCTTAATATTTTTATAGTTTTAACTGTAAATTAAAAAGTGTTTCTGCTATAGAGATTTTTGTTTTGTTTTCTTTCAAAAACTATCCATTTTCAAGAAGCAAGATTTTTTTTTTTTTTTATATTTGAAATTTCATGCTATATTGGCTATTTGGATTACATTTGGCAGCAATATTGCCCTTAAGCTTGGCAAGCAGGGTACTTATCTGGGCCCCTCGTATCACAAACAGAAATAAGTAAATTTATTAAATAAGAAATAAAGATTAAACATTCAGAATCAAATCACACAAAATTTTTAAAAATGGCATTCATAATTAAGCAAATATATGGAATATAGAAATGAAATTAAATAGGAGATCATTCATCTCAGATTTTCTGGGATAGTCCCAGTTTTTGATTCATTGTACTGCATCAATAAATGTCCTGGAATTTTGAAATCCATCCCATTTTCAAGATGAAAGTTTTCATTTTTTGAAATTTCTTCATAAAGTCAACTATATTTGGTAAGTATTTGAAATGCAGGTTCAAAACATACATCAAATCAATATCATTTCATCGACAGCTGCCAATAATGTTTTTACTATTTGAATTTTTCAGTTCCAGCTCAATATGGAATAGCTTTTAAATATTACAATTAAGAAATGTATTATTTATAATTAATAAAATATATATTTATCAAATTATTATTTAATTTGATAAATATATTAATTGTATTATAGTCTTTATAGACTACATCATAAGCTGATAAAATTATAAACTGCAAATATAGACCAAAACCAGTTTCTGTTTAAAAATTTCATTTCTTTATATATAGCATATATATCTGCAAATTACATTACAAAAAAAGTAGAAAACTTATTTTTAGGATAAACTAATACATCTAAAAAGAGTGCTTTTTGTAGTGGATTCATGTTTTTACAAACTATTTAGTTGGTCTCAAAGGGTCCCTAATGTTAATTAATGCCATTCCCGTTTACAAACTTTTGATTTTATGAATTTTTTTGGGGGTCCATAGGAGTTCGTAAAATTGAGAGTCCACTGTAATATCTTTTCTCATATATGCTACTTTATACAGCTTATAAGAATTTTTTCAGTATTTATTTTTTGACATTTTTCTGTTATTTCCTAATTTTTATCAAGTTCTAGACTTAAAAATCTCATATCATTTCATTCAAGCAATATTATGCTCTAATTTGTAATGTGTTCTCATAATCTTTTTGTGTTGCTTTATATTTATTTTATTAAGCCTGAAATTAATCAGAAGTTAAAAGCAAAAACACTTGAAATTGTGAAACAGAAAATTCATAAATAATTGTGATGATCTCAAGTTTTATAGCTTGGCAGAGATCATACCAGAAAAATTATAGTAAAGAATTTTTAAAAATAGTTTTTCCGTCAAAAAACAATTATTTCAAGAAATCTTTTAGATAGTAATTTGGATTATTAATTAAAACTCCATTATTCCAAAATTCCAATAGAATTATACTAATTGAAAAAAAAAATTTTTTTTGTTTTTTACTCAAATCATAATCTTAGAAAAGTATTCATCCAAAAAAGATAATGGTATCAAAAAATAAAATTTGAAAATAAAGGAATCAACATTTTTTAAGTTATTTGCACCTAATCTATTACATATTGTTATGTTGTGATAAGCTTAAAAGATTGTATGAAAAGTTTCAAGGAAAATGGCTTTGATTCAATTATAAAGTAATTATGTTTCAATTTGACAATGAATCATCATAACATAAAGCAAAAGTGATCTTAAGACAAGATATTTTGGCTGAAATGGAAAGTGTTATCATATTTGCCATATTTTCTGAGACATTGTTCAATCAATAGTTATCTATTTCGATGATATCATAATATTTTAGATAAAAATAGTTTCAATAATTTTGATGATTTAAAATAACCAATATAGAAGTTTCTAGAAAACCTAAAGAATTTTATAAATATGGAATTAAAAAATTAATAAACAGATAGAGGACAGTTGTAGAATAAAATGATAAATATCAAACATATAAGATTAATATTTATCATTTTATTTAACAACTGCATAAATTTTATATAATTAAATAATTATTAATTAAATATTTAAATAATTAAAGAATTTTTTATATATTTAATTAATTCGCTATTAAATATTAAAAATTAATGAGATTAAATATTAAACATATTTTACCTTTGCAGAATAGTAAAGCCAACTTATCATAATCTTCTTTCTTTGATAAATCTAAACTGAATCCCATGAACAAACATTTTTCAGAAATTGCCACATAAATCATTAGTAATACGCTCAATTGAAACAATTGATTCATCTTCCTTTAATTCTTTTGAAGAAGAAATATAATTTTAAAGATTTTTTTCATAAAATGTTTGAAATAATATATCATCTTTTATCAACAAACAAACGATATATTGATATATAATTATTTGACTTTTACATGGGAATAAAATTAGTTAATTGATTACATCATTGAAAATTAAGTCAGGAAGATCGGCCGGATGGCCGCGTGGTAAAACTGTGGCTTACCCCCTCGAGGATCCGGATTCAAAACATGGCCACCCTCCAGTTTATTAGGGAGTCCGATCTGTTCAACCCCATCCTTCAACCATCCGGTTGACCCCATCATGGAGTTGACCAACCCCATGATTCGGTTCACCAACCCCATGGGGTTAGTCAACCTCATGATCCGGTTGACCCCATGTTGGTCAACCCCATGGTAACCGGACACCATGATGGGGTCCGGTTGACCCCATCATGGGGACTCTATAAGTAGCCGCTGCCAGTTACAGAATATCCTTCGTGAGATATGGCGGCATAACTAATCTAACCTAACGTTAAGGTCATCAAGAATAATTAAAAGATAAAACATTATTTTGGCAGTTTGATATGGAATTTAAAAGAAATGAATGTTTCATATGTATTGTATGTATTTATTATGTATACATTCGAGTTGTAAGGATTGTAGAATTAGATAAGGAGTTGTGGTTGGAGAGAGGTGGAGAGAATGGTTTACCTTACCTATTGTCGATGACTGATGGTTCTGGACGGCCATGTTGAATGGTCCGCAGCAGCGTTTTCGTCTTTTTCACTTCGAAAAATGTTATGATGGTTACAGTATTTGAAATTAATTTTGTTATTAATAATTGTAAATTCCAACTTAATAATTGTGTATTGTTAAAAGAAAATATTTATTGTATTGGACTATTGGTAATATTGAAATGTAAATGTGCTCTCGTTAAAAGAGCTGACACTAGAGGGGTCAACGTCCCGTCCCGAGATCGAATTCTTACTGAAAGTTGGTGTGCGACTGGTCGACAAGTTGGAGAATTATACAAGCTGGATATTTGTAAAGTGCTTGAACTTAGCACTAGAAGTTTATGCACTTTTTCTTCGGTACGGACAAACATTTGTAAAGTGCTTGAACTTAGCACTAGAAGTTTATGCACTTTTTCTTCGGTACGGGACAAACAGGTTGTATTAATTTTATACTTTTATATGTTCAAATAATTCAGTTAATAAAAAGTAATACTTTAAGTAACCATGGATTCATTTTTTGATTTAATTGATACTATTTTAGACTGGTTAGACCGTAAGGAACTTCATTTTCATATAAGTTTTAATACGACGGATAAGTGCAATTTTTCACGAAGACCGAGTCGTAACCCGAGATCAAGCCCGGAGTTTAACCCGGACTTGATAGAGTATTCTGTAAATAGTTTCTTTAATAATTTACAATACACCATTTCTTAGCTTTATTAAAATTTAGCCGACGGTCAAATTTCAATAAAGCTAAGTAATTAAAGGATCAATAATAATTTATAACAATTAAATTGATAAGATTTGACATACTGATGGATTTATGATTTTTCTGTTTTCTTAAGGTTAGTGTCCACTTGAGAGCTGAGAGTGACAGATACTCTC
>AYEL01049891.1:0-10320 GCA_000484575.1 Olivierus martensii | reverse complement strand
GGAATATTCTGCATTCTGTTCAAGATGGCAACTCTTTTAAAAATTCAATTTAAGATATATTTAAGCGTACATATAATGGTATCCAAAGCAATCTCGGTTGCTGAAAAGATACTATTGATCAAGCTGTGCAATCTCGTTTAATTCTTTATGCCTCTTTGACTCCATTCCAGAAAGGAAAAAGGATATACGAAATTAAATTTGTCCTTTTCGTGTCGACTGTCAGCACGATATTTATCATAAATAATATCCTATTTAAATAGATAATTAGTAATAACTTAATAGTCTAAGCAAGTCGAAAATGATAATGGCATCGTCGTTATCGGAGTAATAAAAGATGGACATGGGCGGTCAGATGCATGGTGAAAATCCCACGCTTTCCGCCTTCTTTAAAGCAAAATATATTGACAAACTGAAAAAATAATATAATAAGATCTAAATTTAGAACTCTAAGTCGTACCATTGATTTATTGATCTTCAATAACTTGGACTGTAGGAGGCGAACTAAAAATATCTATAACTAAGATGTACTTTTAAGCAATACTTCATATTTTTTTTATCGTAACTTATCAACTAAAAATTTTTTTGTTAACAGAAAATTTCTCCAATCTATATTTTATCCGTTTGAGAAAATTTTACATGATTTAACTAATTTATTAATGGTTTTCGCGAATTTATTTTCTCTAATAATACGATATTTATTTTTTGTGATACAATTTTCATGTCGAACTTATCGATGATGTAAATATTTTCGCGAATTTATTTTCTCTAATAATACGATATTTATTTTTTGTGATACAATTTTCATGCCGAACTTATCGATATTGTAAATATATATATATATTTAGAATTTATCTATTGAGTTTAAATATAATATTTGTGTTAATACGTACTACTACGTGGATATAAGAACTGTTTGATATAAATCGACCTAAAACCAATTTTTCAAAAAGTATTTCTCTGTGATTTTACCTAAAACCAAATCTCTAGTCTTCTGACAATAAATTATTTATCAATATATACTTTGATTTATTTGTGAGGCAAACATTCAAAGAATATATTCATTCGTATCTTCCTATATAAAATTACGACAAAATAATAATGCAAAATATATAATGCCACAGTTTTAAATATCATCTGATGTATTATTTTGGCTATTAAATTAATTCAGATTTTAATTTTTTTTAAATTTAACTTTTATAAAGAATTGTTTGTAAAAATGTTATTGTGATTATTATAATAGTTTTACTAGTTTAATCCATGTTATACAAATATTATGGACATATAACTCTATGAGGAACCTCTTTCAACTGATTACAGCAGAAAAATACCTGTAAATTATGAATAAATTTTTTGAGAACTTTGTTTAGACACAATATACAATCACTGATTTACAATTTTCAAAACAATAAACAATGATTGAATTTGTGTTCTGACTTGTAAGCATAGCCTAATATACATAAAGTGATATATAAAGTTAACATGTTTGCATCTAAATATAGCTTGCAGACATTAACTAGAAAATCCAAAGAATGAAATAAAAAATAACTTTAATCTCTGAAATCTGTATGCAAAATTCGATTACAATAGCAAATGACTTTTTTTCAAAATACAGTTTATTCTTCTTCTATACATAAAATTTTAAATACCGGATCTTCTCAGCCATCATTTCAGAGATTTACGTCTTTAGCTAAAATTTATGTTTCCGCTTCCCAGGATGAGAGCCCGAGGTTGAATTTCTAGTTAGCGAATGTTTTATGTTGTGTAACGATGTCGAGAATTTAGTGCGAAGATACGTTAATATTAATATTTGATTTAATGCGAAAATCTCAAATATTAGGTCAGTAAATTTTTCGTAATTGATGATGATGATGATGATATTTATTCTTGAATTAATGAAACATTCTTATTTTGTAGAATAATCTTAGTTCTCCTGCATTGTATTATATTTGAAAACCATGCTAGAATTGCCGATAACTCCCCCGCTAAGAATAGTTATTAACCACCCTAAAGATATTTGAATTAGTCTTGAAACATTCCCTCTTTCTAAAAAAAAATCACAGAAATATTTTCTCTCTAATTATAGCCTATGCTCTATAAACAAGAAGTTCTATAAAGAAATAATCGTCTATTTTACGACTGTGTAGTCTTTTTTGAAATGATTAAAGATGCAGAAGATCAAAATCATCATCAATGGCATTATTAGTGAAGCACAGACTTCATAATTCTATAAGCTCCACTTCGGAAAAAAGTTGTTACGATATATTAGTGTAGAAAGAAGACGAATAATTAAAATTGAGAACTTTATAACTTTCTAAAGAAGTTTGTTTATTCATAAACTAGAAAATATATCTAAGAATCACCAAATAAAAAACTGTAAGGCAAAAATCATTGCCCTAAGCTATTTTCACCAAAAAGTAAATATTTCGAGATGCGATGTGGCAAGAGATTTACTAGCCGTCTATAAGCAGTTTTTCGAATCCGGGGGTGTCTAGTTAAGTCTCCCACGCATTCCCGTTCAATAAGTAAAAAATTAACATATATTTGTTATAATTACTCATCTAATATTCCATTCAGTTTAAGTATTTTTCTGTATACTAATTGAAGTATTAATGATTATAATATTCATACTGTAAAACACTCCTCAATTTCCAAATTGTTAGTTTTCTGTACTTATATCTAGCAACAATCAACTAAAATTAGAATTATTAAAAAGAAAAATAACTAATTAGAAGTGTAATTGCCTCTAATATTTCCTGTTTTAGATACACATTAATTTTTTTAATAAAATTTGTGGGTATCTTGTATGATGATTCTCAATATTGAAAAGTTAAACTTTTTTTTAATCTATAGTTATTTGAAATTAATATATTCCAACATCTTGAAATAAACACATTGAAATTGATATTTATTATTGGATATCAAGGTACTGATTGTGTTTTGATTGTTTAAGAATTTTTCATTCCAGACTGTACTATATTAGGCGCGATATCTCACGTAAACATCATCATATTTCAAAAAGTTGAATTAAATATCAATCAAATCGCGAAAAGAATAACCAAAATAAAATTCTTTTCGAAATTTTTTTCGATCATGTTGCTCTGTAATAAAATATCAATCAAAATTAATACATTTATAAAGTTCAACTCTTCTACATGTCGTAGAAGTTAATAAGTTGAAGATTGTCTCTTTTAAATAATTTATTTCCATATTAACTACATATATTTTCTGCTTTTTACATCATTTTAATATTAATTTTTTTAACTTATAATTTTATTGATATGGAGAGTAATATAGAATTCCAATTATATAACTTAGTCAAAATTTCATTCCAGTTTAACTAAAATTTCGTTTGGCCAATGATAATTTTGATATTTATTGAAAATCCGAAGTCATCTGCACATATAATTAAGTATTAAAAAACTTATAAAATTTTATTAGTTCTATTTTGCACTTATTAAATTTGAGTATATTTTATATAAGCTGTTAAATAATGATTCATTTATTCATGCTCCTAACTTTAAATATTCTGGTTTCAAGTTAATGAAAAAAATTCATTTAATTTCATTAAATAATGAAGTTTATGAAAAAGCTCAGGTGACTACAATGTGAAATGTAGTAAAAATTTATTATTATATATGTAAATTTTAAAAAGAAATTTATGAGAGCAATAAAAGATTAAGAAAGGATTAATTTTTCATCCTTTCTTAAGGAAGAAAGGACGACATTTGAGCAATAAGAGCAAAGCCTTTTAGTGATATATAAAAAATAATTAAAAATGTTAAGCTTTCCATAATTTTTAATATTTAAAACACAAAAATAATAATCGATTTAAATGATGATTTATTTTTTTAGGTGTTCGATAGCAATGGTTCGTTCCTTTCTTTTGTCAACAGTAATGCTGATCCTCTGTATGGTCCGCAAGGTCTAGCTTTGACCGCTGATGGATACGTTGTAGTTGCCGATTCAGGGAATCATTGCTTTAAAGTATACAAATATTTACAGTGACATGTAAGTTATTTTCTATTTTACATTTAATATAAGCGAGATATATCTATTAATTAACGTAAAGTTCTTCTTTTATTCTTTAGACAGACTTCGGAAAGCCGACTCTGGGAAGAATATGCCAGATTACAACTAGTCTACTCCGCAGCACGCCTGACAAAGCATTTCCATCTTCAGCTACTGCTTAAAGCTCAAGTGCCATGTCGACATATTCAAATATTCGGGTATTGGTGCTTTGATAAAGAAAACGATTCAAGATTTTTCTAAATTTAATTTGTTAATCATATTTATCTGATGAAATGGAAATGTTTTTATATAGGATAACGTCTTTTTAAATGGACTTTCTTACTGTCATTTCGTTAGAAAAGTATGTTTTTAGCAATTTTTCAATATTGATTCCCAGTTTCCTTAAAGAAATATATATATATACATATATATACACACACACAACACACATAAAAATCTGTTGTTTTGAGAAATTCTTTTATCAGAAGGGTAAACTGTTATTTTTCCATTATTTCAATGCAGAATTTCTTATATATATAAAAAGAATCAACGTCATTTTTCAAAAAGTTTTATCAACGTGCTGGCATTAGACATTTATAGAATTTTCAACTTTAATCTAGATGTGCAACTATCCAAAGCATTTCTTTATATATTAATAGCTTGTATTGTATGATGGACCAAATACTTTTGGATATATATGTCAAAAATCGATTTATAAACATAATCGCTGCACAAACAAATTATATAATGAAATTATAAATAGCGTAGAATTGATGATAACGATTTGCAAATTATTCGTCCACCTGTATAAGTTTTTGATCGCAGATTATAAATTTTCTTTAAATATACTGAACGATATGAGAAACATATATAAAATATATACATATACATAATAATTTTAAATTAATTAAAATAATTTTTTGCAATTCATAAACATAAGTTTTCAAATTTATAAATTATAACTTGTTTCAACTTGTTTATGATTATACCCTTAAATTATTAAAGAAAAGTTTATTTTTTAATTATTTATTTGAAATTATCAGAATTTTTTAATTAATTATGATAATTCTATATATAATGATATTCCAAAATAAGAATAGTTTAATTTCTTTTTGTATTAGAATGAATAGGAAAAGAAGAATTATACAAGTACGATATTTTGAATTAGACCGAATTTCGAGAAAAATTTAAATTTAGTGTTTTTTTTTTTTTTTTTAAATAAAATTATTATTATTAGATATATTTACAGTAATTAATTCGTCATAAATGAGTCAAAATAGCATTTAGGACAGTAAACTTAAGCCGATTAAAATTTTAAGAAAATTTATAAAATTTCACATGAAACAATGGAATTTTAACAAATTTTGCACAAAGAAATTTTGAATAAAAATCGACTTAATAATTTTTTGTATAATTAGAAAATTTTTCAGTAGCTAATTGTTTGTTTGATTTGCAGCAACATTTAAAGTTAAAATAACATTTAAAATAAGCGCACAAATTTACGATGTGATTTTTTTGTTAGAGATGCTTTAAAAGATAACTAAATATTCTGATTTTGATGTCTTAATATAATGGAAATTTATTTTTACAGCAAAATAATTTATTGTGCTTCGTCTTTATTTGCCGAAACGTTAAATTTATATCGTGAAAAGATTAAGTGAACCGTGCATCGAATGCTTAAAAATATATATATATGTATATGAAGATTGTGCTTCCCATAAAAACAAGATTCTTCCTTGTATGGGTGCTGTATTTGTGTGAATATGAGGTATGCTTGTCTTCAAAATTTCAATTGGCTTTCCGAAGTTTTCTGTATATAATTATATTCAGTTGGAGTAGAGCCAACCATGTACGGATTTACTACATTGTCGTATAATAGATGTAAATGAGTTTAATATATATATACACATATATTAAAGTATGTAATTATAATATATATAAAATATATGAACTAATTGTGTACAGTATATACATTTTATTAGGTCAGTTTATTTTGTTAGATGTTCATAAAAATTTTCATATGTTGAAATTGTCGCCATATTTGCTGAATACAGTTGCGATGTATGAATGTACTAGTATTGATGCTTCTGAAAACAGTATTATTGATGATACTAAAAGCTATGGATATAACTTAAGTCTCTTTGTGTGGTTTTCTTCACATTCGAAGATAATTGGAAATACAATATAGGACGTTTAAAGATATAAATATCTCTAAATTGTAATAATAGTTTAGTAGTTTAAGCTTGCATACAATTATAATAGCAATGGTTCGTCCAAACAACTGATAAAGCTTCTGCCAAAAACGCGACTGTAGTCGTGCATGAAAAAGTTTTTCCACATCAGCATATTACAAGCACGCAATAAATGAGTACACGAGATGATATCGCCGAAATATTTCACTCGAATTAAATTTTGTTATCCAATATAATGATTGGAATATAATCATTAAAATATAGTTCCGATATATAATGATAGATGATCTTCATAAATCCAAAACAGTTTTTGGAGTCGCTTAAATTAAATGAATAAGAAAATGATGATAATTAATTCTATAACAAAGTTGTACTTTTATAGTAACACATCACCAGTAAAAAAATTCTGATTTATGTTATCTCATATATAGATGATCTTCATAAATCCAAAACAGTTTTTGGAGTCGCTTAAATTAAATGAATAAGAATATGATGATAATTAATTCTATAACAAAGTTGTACTTTTATAGTAACACTTCACCAGTAAAAAAATTCTTATTTGTATTATCTCATAAAAATCTTTTTAAGTAGTAATCAGATTTTATTTGAAGAAAGTCTTTTTTTGCGAGTAATTTTTATTGTTTGCTCTTCAAATACTTAAAGAAAAACAAAATTATCAGTCCGTTTGAAAAAATTTATTAAATTAAGAATTATGAAATTCCAATACATTAAACTTTTGAACTTATAGCATATTCGAAACAACAGTTCTCTTCGCCATTTTGAAAAATTGCCACGATATGCGACAACTGAAAGTTCAAGCATTGTTAACAAAATCTAGTGTTATCAATTTAGCTTTTTTTTTCTAAAATGTAATGATTTTAAGAAGCCATAGTTTGAAAAATTTTCGATTTTCTTATTAATGGCTTAAAATATGCCCCCCTCTAATAAAATGGTATTTTTCCATATTGACTTTTGTTTTAAAAACCATTATCACTATATCTGCCATGTCTAAACGCACAGGAGGCTATCGAAGGAAGATTAAATTTACAGTTTTTATACGCAATGCAAATTGTGGTCTAAAAACTGGTTTCTCAAAAATTGTCTACCTTTTTTCATGTGCTAAAATACTAATTTTCATGTTTGAAAGTTAACAATCGTACATTAGTTGAGTACAGAATTTTTTATTTTTATTTTTTTTGCATTTTTACGCCCCTTTCCAATCGGGGATTTTACTAAGGGACGGGGCCAGTTCCAACCACAGGCTGCACCCACATCCGTGGATGGGGCCGGATGGTGAAGGACGGGGATTGCCAGACCGGGCCCAGCACCTCGAAAAACTTTTCAGGATATGCCACACCCGGGACACGAACCTCCTGCTCGGCATGCCAACGCGTTACCACTCGGCCATCCAGCCGCCAATTCTTATTCATTTCACCTTATAAAAAAAATATATTAAAGTAATGGAAAATTTAAAAGAATGGTTATTATATGATCCCCGATTTTTTGTATAATTTATTATTTAGAGATTGATCAATATTAAAAATAATTGTATCAAATTCGCTCTACGGGTTGGGTATCAAATAAAATTATCGTGACTTAGCCTCCTAGCGGCGAGTTTCGGCAGACTAGCAAATTTTTTCTCTGAATGCCGAGAAAAAATTTTTTAAAAAGATATTTCTGAATTTTTAAAATTCAGGAATATTTAAAAAATTTTCGCACTTAAATTTTACTGTTATTTATTAGCTAATTTTATTGATAATTTAATATATATTAAAATTTAATTAATTTTCACGCTACAGTTTTTTTTAATTAACTTCTTATTGAAATATAAAATTACGTGTTTTACAGAATGTTCTTCCCATGTGTAACAATTGTAGTTTAATAAATTATATATAAAAATTATCATATAAAAATATTACGAATTTTATTTAACATATGCAGTCTGCAAAAATATTCAGCAACCGATTCAAAAATTTCGAAGAAAGTGTGAACGCATTTTCTTTAAAATAACTTTCCGATAATTATTACTAAATTGCGGGGCCCTTCCAGACTCCATCATAGCTTCCCCAGCCGTAGAGGGAGCATTTGGATTATAGAGGACACAGCGACGAGAATCTCTCAAGAAAAATTTTAAGAAATGTACACTTGATTCGATCTCGAGACGATCTTTGGGTAAAAACCAAAGCATTTACATATGACTAATCTGGTCAATTCGTTGATCGGAGTAGCCGCGAGGAAACGCTTTGGCTTTCCACCCAAAGGATTCGTTTCAATACTTGGAAAATTTAGTCGAATTCAAACCCGATTCGTCGATGTCTGTCCACAATTCTGAGGACTCTTCTGAGGATGGGCAGCCTCTGTTGAGCCTATTTCATCTTGCCACTTAGTAATCAATATTATTAAAAAGTGGCGTTTTCTCTTGTTCAAAAAACCCCGAAAAAGAAAAATTTTGGAATATACTTTTCTCTACTTATTTTTTTTTATGGTTTTACGCCCTTACCAATGGCGTGATATTTTTTGTCAACAGATGACGCCACATTCCTTTCTGGAAGAATACTATGTGGCGGAGCCCGCCACTTTCCATTCAGGGAGTATACTAAGTGGCGGGGCGAAACAAGCACTACTCAGTAAGAGGCGAGGCGAAACAAGGACCTATTCCTATGACTTTTATATGGATTTAGATTTCACAGGCTGCCCACCCCTGCGGAGGGGTCAGCCGGATTGTGGAGGACGGGGTACTCAGTAAGAGTACTAAGTGGCGGGGCGAAACAAGCCCTTCGACAGGTTTCCCACCCCTGCGGAGGGGTCAGCCGGATTGTGGAGGACGGGGATCGACGAGTAAGAGTACTAAGTGGCGGGGCGAAACAAGCCCTTCCACAGGTTGCTTACCCCTGCGGAGGGGTCAGCCGGATTGTGGAGGACGGGGATCGACGGCTGGGCCCGAATCCCATATAAAATATTTTCAAGGGGTGGGATCCAAGATTCGAACCCGGGTCCTCCAGTGTGGAAAGCCGAAGCTTTTCCATGCAGCCAATCCGGCTGACACCGGCCTGATATTTCATGTGTCACCAACAGCTTTAGTGAGATTAGGCGTCAAGAAAAGGATAGGTTTTAACAAGCAAGCTATCGCCTGAAAAAATTCTTTCAAATATGGGATGCAGGAATCCAAGTCCGTCTTTCAGATAATAAGCAAATAACCGCACTACAGAGCCGGCTCAACATACGATCTAGCAGAGTGCCTATTCAGGGCGCCAAAGGGCGCTGGCGAATTTTGTATTTTGTTAATTATAATAGAGAATTATTTTTTCACATAATTTAAACTGTGAGCGGCCGACTGGAGGCCAGAGTCACGCAACAATATAATAAACTGTAACAAAGAGAATACAATAATGTAATAAACGGTATAATTAACAGTAATAAAGATATATAGGTTCAAAGAATTTATTGTACACAATATTCGATATACAGTAAATCGATTTATTGTGTACCGATTTTTTAATGTAGTAAGAGAGACAATTTTAACATCAATGCAAGCAGATTTAAATTATTGTATCACCATATAAAAATCCCAAGTTTCTTCATAACATAAATAAAGCACAAGAAAAGCAAAAACTTCTTAAAAATTTTTGTTATCTTCAGTTGACTCTAACTGACCGGATTGGCAGCGTGGAAACTCTTCAGCTTTCCACTCTGGAGGACCCGGGTTCGAATCTCGGGTCCCACCCTACGTCTAAAATCGTTTAAAATATCCGATTATCTATAAAAGTTTTGCAGAAAATCATTAAAAAACGTGATTCCGAGCCTCAAATTTGGGTCCCCATAACTTGAGAATGGGGCTTCTGCCCCACATGGGACCTTCAGGAGTGTTTAATTAGGGGATTAGCGTTAGCGCTGGACTTAGGATTTTAAGGGGATAGATGGCTCGCTCTGGGGAATTTTCCATTGGACCGAGTGTCGCCGAGCAATGTGCTAGCTTCACTGCATTACTTGGTTTGAATTACTGTCATTGGCTGTCGTAAGCCGCTCTCATGTAAACCTAAAACCTTTATATCAGAAACAGAAGAAGAAGAAGAAGCCGCTCTCATTGGCTACTGAAAAGTGAGCGAAATACGACGAAGCG
>AYEL01049884.1:0-21815 GCA_000484575.1 Olivierus martensii | reverse complement strand
CACAAATTATAACAAAACCATTAATGTGAATGATGTAACTGTGTTTGTATTTTAAAAATCTTATTAAACTCAAGTTCAAATTTTGAAGTGCTAATTACAAATAGTGATTTCAAATATTCATCAGATAAATTTGCCTTGTATTTTAACTTGATATATTTCATTTTGGAAAAAGTTTGTTAGCAAAGATACACTATCCCAAAAATAGAGATAAATTTATAAACAAATGTCTTCAAATTTGGAAACTGCTCAGAGTTCAAAAATTTATAAAAATCGATCAAGTTTCCTACCTTGTAATTTATCTTTAATATGTTCATTTGCCAGAAGTTGAATAATTTCCATCTGAAGTTGATTTGGGATATCCGTAACAACATAGCCAAACGGATTTGAAATCTAACAACACAATACATTTTGCATTTGAAATCTATCAGCACCCCATGCTTATTTTGCAGATTCTTATTGAAAAATTAGTCAATTGGCAGGCCGTAGTTTGGAGACCCCTGGTATAAACTATAAAATCTTAAAATTTAAAAAATTACTATAAATAATGCCAAAACTTTTTTATTTCTATTAAAATAAGCAATATTTTTTATTAATCATTGATATTTTACTTCATTTTCATTCACTAGAATAATAGTAAAATTTCAGCTCACTTTGGCAGGATGTAAACGCAATCCGTACAAGTTAAACATCCTGAACGTGAGCTAAATTTACTATTATTCTAGTGTGTCGAAATTATGGAGCAGCGTAGTAAAGAAGTTGTGTTCATTTTCATTGTATTTTTGTCAAGAAAATGAGAAAATACTAATATAAACAAAGATCCACCAATAAAAGGGTATTCACTTTTATTGTTTTCTTTCTTTCAATTCTTTCCCATGTTTTTCCTGCTAACTATTATTTTCTGGAAAATGTGGTATTGGGAGTAGTGAGAGAGTCAACTATTGGGGAGTCCAATAACAGTGAAGTGAAGAATATTATCACTATTTATGTATGAGAAGAGACATTTTTGTTTTTGATTTGTTTATATTAGGCTTTTTGACATAAATTTGAAAATTTATAAAATATTAAATTAAAAATTAGTGAAATTAAGGAAAAACATATCAATAAATATAAATTAATAATAATAATGGCAATATTTCAATAAATTTATGCAAATTTTGAAATAATTACATAACATATCTTAATATTCATTAATCAAAATTTGCATATTAATTGATTTTTTATCAATTTTTTTTTTTTTAAATATAGTCCAATTTTCTTCATTTATGGCTTATTTTTTATTTGAAAGACTTTAATGATAAATCTTAGATGAGATATTTAATATTAAATTTCATATATTTTCTATATTTTCTTACTTTTTTATAATCAGTTAAGACAAAAATTACTTGATTGCTTTTTACAATGGGAACTAATTTTGTTTGTTATATCCAAAAAATTCTCATTATAAATATGAAATTTTTATATTTAAATATACTTAGATCAAATTTGGAATTAGTATTCATCCTTATTGCTGTGATCTTGATGTTTATATAATTGTTATAAATAAGTTTAACTATATTTTCTCCTCAATACAAATTATTTAAGATATGGAAAATAAAATAACAATACATTAGCAAATAGATTATTATAAAAAATATCAGTGATTCAAAAAAATTCTAATGTGCAAGTTTCACTGAAAATTAGCAAACTGATTACTCAGCTGATGGTCTTGTCTTGTTTTGCATATATGCTCTGAAATGAAATGATATCTGAGTGGAGAACTCAGGATGTGCTAGCCATTGGCTGCCTACCGACACTTTTACTATGTTAGAATTCTGCATAAATGAAAAAGGCAAAGTTAAAAAAAATTAAAAAACAGTGTGCAGAATGCATACAAAAATATCATAGAAACTTTCCAGTTACATGACGGAAAATGAGAAAATTTTTTAGGAGATAAATGCACTCTACACTTTTAATGCAGCAGTTGCTGGTTGGGTAAAGGGTATTGATGCTAAGTCTTTGTCGACTATTAAAAGCAGTATTAAATTCAAATCTTATGTTGTTTTTCACTTAATGGGCTGTGAAGTTTTTATTAGTTATATATAAAAAGAAAAGTGAAAAGTTAAATAATCTTAACATAAATATTAAAAGCAGGATTCCATTTTTCTAATATGCGAGAGCTTAGATAATTTTACAGAAGGATATGAATATTTTCATGGTCACATAGAAGTATTCAGCAAAATAAAGTATAGTAGATTCCTTACAGATCTTATTGCCAATAAAGTTAAAATCTCCAGACTTTGCTGAAGGAGCCTTTAAATTCATCTGTGCTTCAAATAATAGTGTAGATATTGAAATATACTATATTGTTAGTTGTAGAATCTTTCAGAGTAAAGATTCAGAGTAAATTATATTTAGTGAAATTGTTTTCACTAAATACAATTTAATTGTAGCAGACAGGAAAACCAGAATAAAGATTGATAATATATTCTATGGTATCATTTCATTGCAATAAAAAAAAATTGTAAATTAAAAAATGTAAATTATTGAATGGCAATTGAATTTTGTTGGATAAAGATCTCATTCTATAGGTATAATTTTATTTTTTTAGTTTTATTGTAGATCTACTTGTTAATGATGACTAAAGCATAAATAACTTATTTTATTAATTAATTCTCTTAAATTTAAGATAACTGAAACATATATTTCATTATATATAAGTTAAAATTATTGAATTTTTTGCTACTTTATTACTTTCTTATATTATATTTTTGGGATTTAAATTATTTAATGCAATTAGCATCTTATTGTATGCTCCAGGTATGTGCATTAATCTAGAAACCAAATTTTCCTTCAGAATGCTCTAAAATGCTAAATATGAAATGCAACAGATGCTGCAAAATTCTAAATTTCTGATTTTTAAAATGCTAAAAATCACCATTCTTACTTATGATTTAGACCAGTGGTTCCCAATCTTTTTTTGACCATGCCCCACCTAAGCATCTCTAAAATCCTGATGCCCCCTGTGACATATAATTTTTATTATTCAAAAAGTGAACACCTATTCACATGGAGGAAGCTAAAAACCCATTAACGTTTTCCACTCCACCGCCAGATCTCCCAAGACGAACGCACTCCGTCTTGCGTTCCAATAACTGGTCTCAAATTTAAAACTTAATAACTTCGTAATTTTTGCGTAAAATCAAGAAAAAATGGTCAAAATCTTAAATTTTATCATATTTTTCATATTTCTATCGTATTACTCAAAAAATTGATTTTACGTTGATATTTAAAAGAGCACTGCACATGCACAACATATAAGCTTCACTTTAACATCCATGTCCCAAAACTGAAATGTCAACTCATAATGTGGTGCATTTCAAACAGGTTTCATTTGAACACACCATATTTGATGATAGCTGTCAAAAGTATGGATTTTTATAATAATCACTATCATAAATACAGATCACTGTAATTTAGACTATAAAAGTCAGAATTACAATGATTTAATACCCTAATTCTCTGTACTAATGTTTAGACATGCAAAAACACTTCACACATTTTTCAAAATACATTCATTGTCAAAAAAATCATGCACCAAGGAGGAGTTATCACTTTGCTGCAAAACTCAGCACGCAATTATATCTCAAGCAGATATGCAAATGATTAGAGTTGTGATGTGATTAGATGAACAGGCTTGCCACCATTGGGCATAAAAGTTCTTCCTCTGTTGGCCTAGAAAAGGCTCTCAGAGATCACTTGTCAGTAATTTATCTGTTATGGAGGGATATTTGATCACTAGACATGCCATTACGATGCAATCAAGAGAATTTGTCCAGTTAACAGAGTTTGAGAGAGGCTGAATTACTGGAACAAGAGAAGCTGGATGGTTGTATCAATGAATTTCCTTGCACCTAGGCCATTCTAGTGAAATTATTAGGAAGTGTTGGGACTAGTGGATGAGTGAGAGTATACACCCATGGCAATCAGGCTCAGGATGTCCTCAACAGACCACCAGTAAAGAGGACCATCTGCTCCTCCAACAAGCATGAACAGATCCAAGTGTTTCATTGTCTGCCATCCAGAGACTGGTGACACCATCATTACAGGTCCCAGTCTCTTCCAGAACCATTTCAAGGAACTTGGCTAAAGCACATTTATTCTCACGGACCCATTACATATGCTGCATTGACAGTTACCTACTGTTGCTTATGCTTGCAGTGGTGTTGTGATTGACAAAACTGGACTGCTACGAAATGGAACTGGGTTGTCTTCAATGACAAATCTAGGTTCAATTTGGACACTGATGATGGCCATGTTCATGTCTGGAAGCCCTCTGGTCAGTGACACAATCCTGCCTTTGTTGACAAGTGACACACTGCCCGCAGAGCTGGTATGATGGTCTGGGGAGTCATTGCATATGACAACCAGCCAGCCACCCCTAGTAGTGATCCAAGGGACAATGACAGCACAGCAATATGTTCAGGACATCCTGCAGCCCCATGTGTTGCTTCTCATGGCAGGGCTCCCTGTGGGCATTTTCCCGCAGGATAATGCTCAGCTGCACACAGCAGGGATGTAACAGGCATGATCTGCCAGGTTACCACACTTCCTTGGCCTGCCCAGTCACCAGATTTATCCTCAATAAACATGTGTGGGACCATCTGGATGCCAACTTCGACAGTTTGCAGGTTCTAGAGGTCCAGTTACAGCAACTGTGGACAGATATACTGCAGGATACCATAAGAACCCTGTATGCCTCCATGCCTACCCATCACATTTTGGATCCAGTCTAGAGGTAGCCCAACAGGTATTAGATCCTTCTTTCATGTGTTCAGTTTTCTGCAATAAAGTATCCTTTTGCTCTGATATTGTAATCATTTATTTATATTAATATTATAATCACACACAAAGTTTCATTCAATTACAACTCCTTTCTGGTGCATGATTTTTTTTGACAATGAGTGTGTATTATTCATATTTGAATGTTATAAAACAGAATAAAATTTTGTTCTTTATTTTAAATGAAGCAGGCTAGGTAGATAGCTGAAAACATTTCTGAATAAATAGTACAATTTTACTTAATGTGTATATTGTTTACTTTTATTTTTATTTATAATGAATAGCTGATTAATGTATTATAATTGTCATACAGAATATACTTTCATAACCATCTTAGAATAAATAAAACAAGCTGCAGCAGATTTATTGCAACCCAATTAAAAAATTCATTGTAATAGATGAGACAACACATTACTGACAAAGTACAATAATTGTATATTTCATGAGTATTACTCTCCGTAACATATATAACTTCCAAATAATATACAATGCAAAAATTGCTAAGTATACAGACTTATAGAAATAAAAGTCCAATGACAAATGGATAAAATGGTCACTGTTCCAACTGTCATGTTTCCCATTTATGTTATTTTCAGAACATTGTATTATCTTATAAATACTAGATTTACAAAGGAGCATTTATATAGAACTACAAAAAACAGCAATTCTAAACATCTGAAATACAGTCAGAAAATTTTCAGAAAAGATATGGGAAATATTGATTATGTGATAGATAAGTGCAATTATTTTCCTTTGTTATAATTTGATCAATTATAAGTTAATATAAGCAAAGAGCTTATATTAACTAATAATTGGCATGTACAGTAATTTTCCAGGCAATATCCTTTGTTAAGACTTTCATAATTAATATAATAACAAAAATAAATATTTGCTTACCATTGATATGCATTAAAATGGAAGTATGCCAATCCCAATCCATAAAGAAATGGTGCATCCTAAAATAAATAAATTTTTTGTACTAGTAATAATAATTTAAAAAAATATTAAGTTTAATTATTATATCAATATGAATAATAAATAACATTATAAAAATATTGATCATTGCTTCATTAAATGAATTTGATACTTAGATATTGCCAGTTCCAACTAGTAAAAGAAATTTTCTTTTTACATATATTAAATGATAATGATAGAAAATATTAATAAATCAAATATATTTAATCCATTTTTTGTTTTCTGTTAGTCAGATGTTTCAGACAGTGAATTCAAACCACATAGATTAACTTGATATAGGCCACTGTTAATCATCTTTAACATAATCTTGTATAATGTCAACATTGACTCTCAATCAGTATAAATCCTTAACAACAATTTATGGAATAAAATTTCACTAACAATTAGTCTATAAACACCATTTTTGCAATAACATAATGACTGAACTGGAAAACGACTTGATACAAATAATGGAAAATTTCTCAATTTTTCATGCTTGCAACTAACTTTTGTAATCTAATTTTAGCAACCTTTCCTGTTTTTTAGAATTATTATTATTATTTATGGAAATATGGATTTTTTTATAACCATATTCTCCTAATTCTATAGTAAACTATAATTGCTGGTTAATCTTTCTACCTATACTAGGGAGTGAAACGTTTTTAAAAGTGTGTCAAAATTGACTAAATTTTTGTAAAAATTACCCCTTGCATACTGATCTAAATTTTAAAACTCCCAATTAACCAGATTAGTCAAGAAGTTAATTCTCCTGAATAATCAGCAAAATAGCCAAAAAAATCAGAATTGTGGACAATACAAATTTAATATTAAAAAAATAAATAAATTACACATATTCACATATTCAAATCTCTATAATTTATTGAAAATGGAAATAAGAAATTTGTTTATTCACAGCAAGAAATTATTTGCAATACTTTAATTTCAATATGATTGTAATTTTTATTGCTAATTATCTAAGATATACAAGGTGCATTCAAGTTCTAAGGTCTCCAATTTTTTTTTCTGACAAAATACTTAACCCAGAAAGTTGTCCCTACTGTTACTTCTTGATGTAATCACCATGAAGCAGAACACATTTTTCACAATGTCGGCACCATGATTTCATGGCTGCTGAGAACTCTTCTTTAGGGGTATGTTTTGTTCACTGGAAAATCGCTGAAGCAACAGCAGCTTGGTTGGAAAATGAGCGGCCACGGAGAGTGTCCTTCATGGTTGGAAAAAGCCAGAAATCGCTAGGAGCGAGGTCTGGTGAGTATGGAGCATGGGAAACCACCTCAAAGTTGTTATTTTGAAGAAACTGCTGAGTTAGGAGTGCCCAATGAGTAGGGGAGTTGTCTTGATGAAAAAGCACCCGTCCAGTTTTGTTTGGTCGTTTCTCATGCAATGCTGGAAGGAACTTTGTTCGCAAGACTTTTTTGTATGAATTAGCTGTAACAGTTGTATCCTTTGGAACACAATGCGTGAGGATTACACCTTTGCTGTCCCAAAACATGGCCACCATAACTTTCTCAGCAGAGGCAGTGACTCAAAATTTTTTCGGTAGCAGTGAAGCAGTGTGCTTCCATTGTGAAGATTGGCATTTCGTTTCGGGGTTAAAAAATGGCATCCACATCTCATCCATCGGTCACAACTGATGAAAAGAAAGCACCATTCATGGCTGCATCACATGTCAACATCTGCTGACAAATTGACACCCACACAGACTTATGTTCATTGGTCAGCATTTGTGGGACCCACCTTGAAGAAACTTTCCGCATTTTCAGCTCATCATGCAAAATGGACTCCACAGACTCTACGGAAATGCCAAGTTTAGAGCAATATCATGCACACCTAAACGATGGTCTTCCATAACAACTTGTTCCACACGAGCAATCATGGTTTCCGTTCAGCTGGTTCGTGGTCGAGGCTGCTTTGGTTCATTGCCACATGATTCTCGACATTCTTTAAACTTTCACACCCACAAACATACATTTTTAACATTCATGACGCCTTCATCGTATGTCTCGCTCAATTGGCGATGAATTTTGATGGGTGTTTCACCCCACAAGTGGAGAAAACGAATGATTACACGTTGATCTTGTAAACTAAACTTTGCCATTTTAAGTATATGAAACATCGTTCACGGCAACGTTCACGGTATTCATGCCGTTCACAGTATAGTGATAGCATCTATGTTACTAAAGACGAAATATTTCCCGCAAATTTTAAAAGGATCCTGATCTTTCTACTTATTCTCACTGCAGAGAAAAAAATTTGGAGACCTTATAACTTGAACGCACCTTGTAATAAAGAAATGAATCTGGAATGCTTAAAAATCTTTCAGATATTGCATCTGAAATAAAAAAACATCTGTAATACAGTTAAAAAATTTTCAGAAAAGATAATCAATATTTCTCATAAGTACAATTATTTTCCTTTGTTAATAAATTAATTTTTAAGTTAATCCAACCCAAATTATTGAGAGGTTATTGTATATCAGCTTCAAATTTTGTGAGCCCAAAAAAATTTCCAGCATGATACTTTGGGCACATGTGCCAAAGGACTGCAATCTCTGACCTATACTATTATTTTTATATGCAACTCTGCTTATTGTTATATTGTTTAATATATTTAATATCTTGTTTCTATTTTATTAACATTGCCTTGTTGAAACATTTAAATAAAGAAATGATTATGAAATTGTAATGCAGGAATTCATCATATGAATTAAAAATTTTTTTCAGCATGGTATACAATAATATTAAATATATGAATAAAAAATTCTTACTTACGATAATAAGGAGCACAAGTATTTCTGATTTCATAAAATGAGAATCATCATGAAGTGAATGACAGATGAGAATGAACTTTATATACTATAAGCTGAAGGAACAAAGTAAGAATAAACCAAAAGCTTTCTTATGCAATACAGCATTGAGGGTAGAGAGGAAATCTTATGAAAGTAAACAGCAAGAGAGGCAAGATTTATTAGAATAGACTAGAACAGATGTTATAAAGAAATGAAATAATAGTAAATGGAGAAAAATATAAATAAAAAATAAATTGAGTGTTTTGATGGAAGATAATGTTTTGTTACTGAAAGATAGGAAAACTTTTTCAAACATTGTTTAAACTATTGAATGTATATGCAATAAGCATGTAAAAAGAAATTAGTGATCATAATTATAATGATCATAAATTTCTTTTTACACAATGATGATGATCATAATAGTAATAATAGAACAAGGGAAAAAATGATGATGATGATAATAGTAATAACAACACAGATTTGAATAATAACAGATTAAGGAGTTGCCTATCATCTCTTCCCCTTTAAAATATCTTCTCAATAACTGAATACAACTCTCTCTTAAACAACTGGAAGAGCAATTTCAATAGAAAGTATATATTGAAAGATTAATGAGAGTGATGTTTATGAAAGAAGATCCAATATTTGGGTCTTCTTATTCTATCACCAAAATAGTTCATTTAAATATTCCTGGAACTGAGATAAATAGACAGGCATTTTTTTTACAGATTAATCAAGATTCAACATCTTTTTATATGGAGAAAGTAAAAAATTCATAACCCTCCAATCTCAGGGAAAGAGATATCTTTTGTAACAGTAATTTTTCAGTCTAGAATGACTTCTTGTTGAACAGATGTATGCATTTCATGTGAAGGAGAGACACTCCCTACTTAACACTAGAGGGATGACATCTTTGAGCATTATGTAAAGTTTTTTCAAGGCATTATCAGTCTCAATTTTTTTTCTTTCTAATGGATGATAATGCTCATCCACATAAGGCTCATCAACAGTTTCCATTTTATTCTTACTCTCAACTCTTTCCATGAGAATGAGAATATTCAAAGAATGGATTGGACAAATGGATTTTGATAAAGCATGCCTGAGATCTTTAGGGAGATGCACTGCAGCTAATTAATCTTCTCCAACAATCTTCCATTAGCTAAATTCTGCACTGATGAAGTAAATTTATTACCTTCAAACTTTATCAACAATCTTATAATCAGCATTAGTAGTCATTAACAGAATTGTCTAACTTTGGGAAGAAATCATTTTCCTATCAAAAAAAAATTTTTATTTTAGCAAATCTATATACGAGCCTCTCTAAAGCCAAACTGATTAACTCCATTTTTGTAAATTTCTCGATTTTAGCATTGGAACACCTCTTTGTGCAAATGTGTTTAGGTACTAAAATTAAGAAATTTACAAAAACTGAAATTGATCAGTTTAGCTTCTGAGAGGCTCATATATAAAATAATATACAGGGTGTTTCAAAACTATATGTCAGAAATGTAAAGGCAGGTAGAGGGGACTAAATAAGCAGATTTTGTAGAAGAATGTGGGTGCGAAAATGCAGCGTTGAAGCGCTAGCACGTAAGGCAGTATTAACAACAGGTAAGTGAAAAGACAAGTAAAGACAAAGGAAAGCAGCAATTTATCAAACAGTTTACAATAGCTGCTCGAAAGAGCGACTACCAACAGCGATACAAGATTCACAGCGGCGGCGCGCATGGATTGGCATACATTAGTAAAAACATCAGACATGTCACGCACATTTCCAGGAGCAACAGCCAATCGGGCAACTAGATTTTCTTCACGTTATGGGACTATCGTACAGCATGCTTTTAATGTGACCCCAAAAGAAGAAATCCAAGCACGTCAAAACTGGAGAGTGCGGTGGCCAAGGAACAGGTCCGCCCTGTCCTATCCAATGCTGGCTGTAGACAGCATCCAGGACGTGCTAGCACTTCAACACTGCATTTCCGCACCCACATTCCTGTACGAAATCTATTTATTTAGGTCCCCTCTACCTGCCTTTACATTTCTGACATATAGTTTTGAAACACCCTGTATATATAAAATGTCTGTCTGTTCTGCAAAGGATCCCACATTATTTGATCCTTCAGGACAGAACTGTGTATTGAGACTTTTTGTGATTCTATAGATAACACAGGCTACCTATAGCTGAGATCACTTCAAAGTTGGGGCATTTTTGGATAGTGAAAATGCTTTCATTTAAATCCTTCAGAATCATGTCTGAATTCAGAATGATGTTACAGTTGCACCGATATGATGTCATCATGATGCAAGAATAGGTGACATCACAAAACATCACTGCTGTGTAATGTCATGACGACATAACAATGAATGATATTGTGTCGCATCATTGTGACAATGATATGCTAAACTATATATAAAATGTAATGCTTGTCTTCCTATCTGTTTCACATAGGCTCCTGCATCATTTAACCTCTCAAGACCAAACTTGGCTTAACAATTTCCTGTAACCAGCAAGTGGCACAGGCTACCTTCGGTTGAGATCATTCCAGGGAGTAAGCTTTTGGGATCAAATCTAAAAATATGTTCATATAAATCCTTCAGTTATGTTTGAATTTGGATACATTTATGATGACATTTATGACACATTTATGATGCCATCATGATCTAACAATGAATGATGTCATAAAAGCATTATTGATTCATGATGTCTTATCACAAATTTATGTTATTGTGACAACATGTTGGTTAAATCAGCATTAAAACAAGATACAAAAATCCAATAGATTCCAAATGCTATATAATATATGAATTATATGGTAAAATGATACTTTTACATAGTTCATTGTCAACATATCCGTAAAATCTGGGATCTGGGTCCAGCCTCTTGAACCCATTCTTCGATCTTCAGGTGGACCCTACCATGGATTTTGGCTAGCCTGTAATGAACTCTAGAAGTGACCACTGCTAAAAGTAAACAATGTGATTTAGCATCTTAATTCATATTAATCTAACTTATATAGTCACTTAATTTAAATTTTTTTTATTACTAACCAGGCTACTGACATTATGATTGAGTGAGAGTTATCACAAACTGTATTATGTGCCTGAAATAAACAAGTAATGCTGAATTCCCTAGCTAGTTTATGATAAAGCCAATTAGAAAACATATATATAAAAATCATCATTAAAGTAATTTTTCTATTTGTATTTTGTTAACTGATCTTCCAATTCCTTAATGCTATGCACTACAGTCCAATTTTGTTGTCATCATCCTCAGCTCCAATTTTTGAAAAAACTTCAGTTCTAGCAATTTTTGTTGTAATTTATTTTCTTTTTCTAAATTTTTTTGACAAAAATTGATAGTTGTGCAGTAGATGTTATGATCTACAACAGTTGTTCTCAACCTTTTGGGTTCTGCATACTACTCAAAGAATATCAAAATTTCTCCATATCACCACCATTTACAAAAAAGTTTGGCATCAAAATAAAAAAATAGGTAAGCGAGTAAAAAATATTTTAGTTTTTTGATAACCAAACCATAATAATTCCATAATAATTCACAAATAAGTCACAAACTAATTATTTGTCATTTCTGAGATAAGACCTAGCTGTGTTTGTGCATGTTGAAAAATTGCAATTGTAGACTTTATCTGGTTGTATGAAGAATAAAAACAGTGCTTTTGAATTGTAATTTAACATCACATTCCATAATTGAGCACTCATACTAGAGCAGGGGTGGGCAATTATTTTCTTCTGCGGGCTGGATAAACAAACTTCAAAGTGAAGCAGGCCGTATAAAAATTGAAAACTATCTAGGGATGAATTTAACCTTACGGCACCATTATGTAATTTTGTAATGAAATTAATTGTTGATTAGTAAACTCATTGCAGCTACGCCAGCAATAAAAAAAAATATATCGGTGATCAATGAATGATTTTATAATTTAATGATTTCAAAATTTAATTTAATTAATAGACAAAATTTCTTTATTATTAACTACATTTGTCTTATCAAAAACATATTTCTTTATAAAAATTAATTTTGGAATTTTTGGGATAACTGGAAAGAATAAATTACAAATTATCTAAAGCACTCACTGGTGATGCTGTAATATATAATTTTCCATGAGAAAATACATTTTTCTAAATAAACTCCAATTGAATTCAAAGATTTGTCTTGAACCTTAATTACTGTGATTCCATATGTTGATTTCACTGGGAACTACTTCGCTATTCAAACAAAAATTCATAAGTCAATCTGGGAATTAAAGCATGTTTGCCAATTGGTTTCTTCTCAATCATTTTCACAACAATTAATATAGTGCTGGTAATATTTGTTTGATAATCAGACTTTGGGATCAAATCTAAAAATATGTTCATATAAATCCTTCAGTTATGTTTGAATTTGGATGTCATAGTCACACATTTATGATGCCATCATGATCTAACAATGAATGATGTCATAAAAGCATTATTGATTCATGATGTCTTATCACAAATTTATGTTATTGTGACAACATGTTGGTTAAATCAGCATTAAAACAAGATACAAAAATCCAATAGATTCCAAATTCTATATAATATATGAATTATATGGTAAAATGATACTTTTACATAGTTCATTGTCAACATATCCGTAAAATCTGGGATCTGGGTCCAGCCTCTTGAACCCATTCTTCGATCTTCAGGTGGACCCTACCATGGATTTTGGCTAGCCTGTAATGAACTCTAGAAGTGACCACTGCTAAAAGTAAACAATGTGATTTAGCATCTTAATTCATATTAATCTAACTTATATAGTCACTTAATTTAAATTTTTTTTATTACTAACCAGGCTACTGACATTATGATTGAGTGAGAGTTATATCACAAACTGTATTGCGATACGGATCATTCTTATTTTCACATATCAGTTCAGTGGTAAGTATTATGTAGATAAGAGGACACCATTAACCGGGATAGCTCTTCCGGATACGGGTTCCGATTCCGTATCACGTGATTGCCAGCTACGACGGAGAGCGTGGAAGTAAGTTAACTTTTAAACTAAAATATAATGCTTTAGCATATAGGAAAATAACGATAAATAAATAATAGAGTGCATAATAAAATAAAAATAGGACAGGTCCAAGTTAACTTCCTCACAGGATTAATTCTAGAATTTTCTGTTTGAATTTAATTAAATATTCCACTGGGACTAAAGTTTTTCCCCAGAGGTTGAGAGATGTCGCCAGACACGGGAAAAATTTACATGGGCTCCAAGTAATTTTAGAGTTATAAGGTTGGTGCAATTTATTACTCCCGCTTTGGACTCTAATTTTCAGTACCACCTTTCTACAGCTAATTGGCGCGTAAAACAAATTGTGGGCTGATCCGCAGGGAATTTTACTCCGTCATCCCTCTCCTCTCGTCGGCCCTATTTTCACTGCTCATTTGAAAATATATCTGCCTTGAGGAACACTGCCATGAATTCCACTTAAACTTTCTTGACGTCATTAGACATTCTGACCGCTGGAAAATGACCGTATGGTTTAAAAACAGAAAAGTTGTTTTGTTTGTTCAAATGTGTGATCTCAGTACATGGCGATTCTAAAATCATTCAGTTAAGCTAAAATAAAAGATTTTTGTGAATTAATGTAAAAATTATCATCCAACAGATATTGTAGTGATGTTATAAATACGACTTAAAATATTTATTTCATTTTTATATGCCTTTTATATATCTGAATTTGTCAATGTAATAAATATAATATTTTTGGTAATGTGTAAGTATAGAAAAATAACAGCGAGGCCTTTAGAGATATTTACAAATAAAAGTATAATCTATCTGGGTTTGAAATCTTCTTGCATCCAATTTATTTTTATATTTTTCTTGTCTATTATGCATTTTATTTGCCTGTTTATTACTATCCGTTAGTCTTAGCGATGATTAATATACATGTGGGTTTTATATTTTTCTTGTCTATTATGCATTTTATTAGCCTGTTTATTACTATCCGTTAGTCTTAGCGATGATCAATGCATGCGTGGTTATCGTTGTTGCTCGGAGAACAATGATGATGTGTTGTCTTTGTGAGAATTTCTACAAATAGAATGGTCTAATTTTGACATGTGATTTCAGATTAGTATCTTAATTAATCAGGACATCTCTCTAAAAAATTTTAGAATCAGCTTATTTCATCTACAGAGTTATTCCTCCAAGTGGTTGGCATATCTACTTAAACTGATTGAAGATAAGCTATTCACTTATTAAAATGAACTTTCCTAATGTCATTAAAATGATAGTACAAGTTAGAAAGAGAAAATGCAGTTGTTTTCTTGCGTGAAAATATGATGTGAATAACATGGCGGACCTAAAGCCATTTACATATATTACTATGGGTATAATTGCAATGATTGTAATGCCGACATTAGTAGTACCAAATGAAAGAGACAACCTATAGGTCAAAGTTCATAAAAGAATCAGAGGTGATATTGGTACCGTTTCCAAAATATACGTATCTTTTTATACGAATCTTTAACACAACAGAACCTATGACTCCGCATTTAATTACGTGTCGGTAAGGTGGATTGTTAACTATAATAAATAATCATTATTATAGCAATTTATCTCGAATATATCATCGATTTGATTTCTGTTTCTTTTTGTGATCGTTGACTTATAGATTGACTTCTTTTGCTTGGTACTATTTTACAGGACTTTACAAAATTAAAATTGTACCAACTTGCAGTTCAAATTCATCTTGCACGCAAGTTATTTTGTGTATGTTTCGTGTCTATTACTCTTCTTTTGCTGTTTTATTATTGTTCTTTAGTGTTGCTGATGATCAATCTACATGTGCTTATTTGTTATTCGAAGAAATGATCATTGGCGAATTGTGGCCATTGCAAATGTTTTCACCAATAGCCAATTTTGACACGTGACTATGGATTGTTTCCTTTACCAACTGAGACATCTCTTAGAAAAATTTAAGGATAGCATATTTTGATATTTCATATACAAAAATGAGCTGTCAACTAAAGTGAATGCAATGGCAAATGGATGAGGGGAGATGTTATAATATGAGTGATTGACTGTCAATTACTTCACTCACTGCTGCTGAATTTCCCTAAGTTATTTGAAAGTATCCACTGGCTGTACAGGTTATAAAAGGATTATTCAGTTTTATTTTCTCAATGCGAGAAACATTGTGACATCACAAACATCATTCATAAAATTAAAAAAACAGATATATTAAAATAAAATGGAATATATTTATACAATTTATTGCTTTTTTGCTCTTTTAAGTATTATATATTCTTCTTAATTATTAAATAATTTAATCTTCAGACAATAATTACTTATGTCTGAGAGATGAGACCTAACCTAATCTACCAGAAAGCCAACATCTGAGGCGGATACATCGCGCCATCTATCAAATAAGTTATAAAGTTTTGTCGATATTTGATTTTTTGAAATTTTTTATAACAGTTATTTAAAATATATATTTAATAGTCAAAAACTCTAATTTCATTTCATAGAAACTCAAATCATAAGGATTTATAAAATTTCATTGCATAGTCTTCGAGCTATTTCAGTGTAAAGTTGTATGTGACACTAATGAGGATAAACAAATTATTATATAGATTATATAGATAACATTAGCTAATCTATTAATAACTAGTAAAACTACTTTGACATAAATTGACTATTCATGTTCAAGCAAGATTGATTCTTGCACAAACACATTCCTCTCATCATCACACAGCAAGATTGATTCTTGCACAAACATATTCCTCTCACCATCACATGGGAAAAGAATAATGGTTGCATCAATTTATCTGCACACATTCTTGTCAATCTCGCTATCATGTGTAGCCATTTTTGTGATACTTACACAAAGAATATATTCTTGTATCAATATTATTTTTAAAATATACTTTTCTTGTATTACTTTCTTAATTTTTGTTTGTATGCAAAGGCACCAGCATCCTTAGAAACTGTTATTTTCTTAGTTTTTGTTTGTATACAAAGAGTTCAAAAGCATCCGTAGAAACTAAGTTTTTGTTTGTATGCAAAGAGTTCAAATGCATCCGTAGAAACTACTTTTCATTAGAAACATTAGGAAAATAATTTGTCTTATGAATTAATAAATTCAGATAATTTTCTTTAAAAACATAACTATTTTATTAAACTGATTGATTGCTAACAACCTATTGCATTAGAATGTTACAAAATATTAGATACCTACGTAATTAATTTTGTAATAACAAATTTATAACTTAATGTGATTGATGAAATTTACTATGTTCATGGTTAATTATATCATAAAAATTTGGAGTAACTCGGCAGTGTACATGTACACCAGTGAGAGTATCCATTATTTTACACTACAGAGTATCCGTTATTTTATTTTTTCTTTTCGAATAGAATTTTACAAATATGGGCCTTGAAACTGTAATGTGTTTTAGTTTATGCAGCGGGCTGCCTTTTGCCCACCCCTGTACTAGAGCAAACTCCAAACTAAACTATAAGGACAGCATAAAAACCATTACACTGGCAATTGCACAGTATGGCCTAAAATAATAAGTAATGATATAATGGGAGATATAGTTTTAATTTCTTTTTTATACCAGTTTTATATTATTTGAAAAATTATTTAAATATAATTTTTCAAAAATAGTTTATCTTTTGCATACACCTACAAGTCCATCGCATACCACCAGTGGTGTGTGTACCATAAGTTGAGAACTGCTGATCTACAAGGTAGTCAGTTTTTTATGTTTACTTAAACAATTGTTTGAAAAATCCTCAAAAATAATTATATATAAATGGTATGCTAATAAAAATGTATATCTAAAATATAATATATGTATATTTAAAATATGTTTCAGATCGTCACTATAAAGCAAATCAGCTTCTTTTTATTTATTAGTGCATATAAAGGCCTAAAAACATATTTATACTAGCATTCATTAAAACACACAATTGGACTAGGCCTAAAAAACTTGGCCAGATGGCTGCATGGTAAAGCATTCACTTACTATCTTGGAGGATCCAGCTTCAACTCTGGGTCTCATATCTCCCATTTTTCAGGATGATTGTTTTTTTTAAATGCTGTCCATATTAGCAAAGCAATGTAAAGCAAGATATGCCTATAAAATTGTATTGTATTTGTAAAATTTTTTCAACTAATGAGCATTCTTAGCTTAGTAGGTATCAAAATTATAATTGTTTAATTGATTATAATAATAATGTCATTTCACATGTTTCAAAAATTATCAGTGAAAACACTTACCTGATAATACAGGGTGTTCATAAATTATTCACTGGATTAAGAACTGTAATTGATAAAAAAATCTGAAAAGATATCAAAAAAGGTTTGCTGCATTTTATTCTATAACTCAAGGAATTTTTTCCAAATGGTTTAGAACAGCATTTCTCAAACTTTTTCTATGACGGAACACTTCACAAATCATGAAATTTTTACAGAATACCCTGGTTATTTTATTGTATAGGTAGATATGAATAATAAGTATATTAAGCAAGTAAGTATAAGAGTTAAGAAAACAAAACAAACAACTATCATTAAATGTAATTATGTAAAATAAAATACATGAAAATTCTAAATAAACTAGAGACTCCAATTTCAACTTGGCAAAGCATTTAAAATCATATGAGGCTTATATTAATTTTCATAATTTTTTACAGAACACTTATCGACCTTCTGTGGAACACCAGTGTTCTGCAGAACATAGTTTGGGAAACATTGGTTTAGAACATGAGTTCCTCAGAACACTTCCATATGGGCACCATTAACTAATGGTGCCCATATGAAATGCCATATATTCAGAAAATATTTAGCCTGTATTCAATTTCCTCTATACATTCTTCGGCATTTGTAGGATCACAGTTGCAATTTCTTGAATAATCCAATCCTGTCTCTCAACTCCATTAAATTGTTTACTTTTCTTATGTACAGTCTATGACAAAAAGGTTTTGACATCTACCGTAGGGACTGCATTAGAGGAAGTAGTTTTGATTGTAAAGTCTGGAAAATCTCCGCACAGCAGCTTGTAATGAAGTAGACCATTCTTACCGTGGTAGAAATAGGGGTCGGGAATATTTCACAGAAGGGAGAATTTCTATAACGTACTTGACATGAGTAATGCAATCTGTATTCTTCTTTCACTTTGCATTTTATAAAACACAGAAGATAATTTTATTTTTTATTATGCTCTTTACAAGTTATAAAAACTCAGTATTGAAATTAATGTCAATATAGTTTAGATAATTGTATAATGTTTTGTTTTTTGTTCTGTGAATATACATTATTATATGCTAGGTAATGGTTATAGAATAGCTTGAGAGAGTTGCCTTTAACATGTTTACAGATTCCAGGTTATGAAGGATGCATGCGGGATGCACCATATTAGATTTGATAACTTTGCTAATCGTGGATGATGTGATTTTTTTATGTGATATGCTCCCCCTCTCTTTGTGCTCTTTAGAATGTTGTAAACTGTTTGCCTACTTATTTGTAATAAATTCACTATGTCTTTCACAGGCATCCCGTTGTTCCTATGATGAATGATTAGCAACCTAGAACTCTTAGACGTAGTAGGTGGCATTTTGAAATAATTCGCACTCAACTTGAGCAACCAAGTTCGTGCCTTTAAATATGGTATTAAACGACACTTCAGCATGCAATGCATCTTATTACTTAATAATTCAGTTAATGCCAGTAAAGTTACGATCCTAATTTATTTCATTAATATTTTTTACGCTACTTAATGTATAAATAAAAGTTAAGAGAAAAACATAGTAAAGGAAATCGTTTTTTGCATGTAAATGCTTAAATATGCAATATTCCTTCCACTCCCCGTTGCTAATCAACCAATGGAATGGTTGCAACCCACATTGTAGCCTACAACATCAACAACTGCAGTAATGACTCAATCAGTTTTTGTGTATTGTACGAAAGCCGAACCTTTTCCGCTGATGTCAAAACTTTTTTGTCATAAACTGTACACTCTATCCTTTATGTAATCCCAGAAAAAGAAATCCAGAAGTGTGATATCAGGAGAATGTGGTAGTCATGCGATGAGTCCACCTCAAACAATCCATTGGTCTGGGAATTTTCTATCAAGTAACTCTCATACAGCTGTAGCCCAATGCTTCATTTTCCTGGAACAACACATTTGGATGTCTGTCCTCCAACTGAGGTACTGCAAAAAGTTCAAACATATCCAGGTAAATGTTCACATTAATTGTTTGACCCAGGAAGAAAAAGGGACTGATCAACTGATTGCTTGTTAGTGCACACCAAACATTTACCTTAGAGTTATCTCATTCATGTTCCAAAACATCATATTCTGATTCCCATATTCTGTAGTTGTGTTGGTTAACTTTACCTGATACATGGAATGTTTGTTACTTTGTCGCTGAACACCACTTTGTCAAGAAACAAACAGTCATTGACCATGTGTTCAAGCATTTCCACAAAGAATTCCTTGCAATATGGTCTGTTGTCAGATTTAAGCTGCTGAAGAAGTTACATTTTATATGAAGTAAGTCTCAACCACTTATGAACCACTTTGTGTACTGTTGATCTAGGCATCCTTAGTTCAAAACTAGCATGATGAATGGACTCGTTGAGACTGCATCAAAACACTTCCTTATAACAGCAAGTTGTCTTCACACAATGTTAGGGCTTCACCTTTCTGATGCAACATGCTTCCAATCTCTTGAAATTGTTTCAGCCATTGTTTAATTGATTGTTCAGTTGGTGGATGTTTATGAAATTCATGTCTAAACTGTCTTATAACTGTCTTTGGTGATTTTGTTTTCTATAGCCAAAGAATGCTCATTGCTTTTTCACTTGCAAATGTTACTTTCACTGTAATGAAGATGAAAGCATTTCTTAGTTGTTGCCATACATGCAGACAAAAATTCTTTGAGTTATAAATTAAAAATCAGTAAACCTTTTTTTTGATATCTTTTCAGATTTTTTATTAATTACAGTTCTTAATCCGTTGAATAATTTATGGACACCCTGTATAAAACTGTATCTAGAATTATTATTTGTTTTATTTATAAAATAATTTCTGTATAAAAATTCTGCAGATATTGTTGAAAGAAAAATTCGGTTTTCTTTGAAATATTTATTTATTATTATATCAGTGAAATTTTCCTTCTATTTTATCTTCTAACTTTTATGCTAATTCATTATTTTTTTGTAGTTGTAGACTGATTTTTATGCTATACAGTAAGTTTTTCTGCAGTTTGTAAATTATATTATGATGATAGTAAAATTGAAAATATGAGTATCCCTAAGTTTACAAATTCTCCATTTAACAAACTGCATAAATATACATCACTTTTTAATTTTGCAAAGATAATTTTTATTTTTGCAAAAAAATATCAGATATATCAAATATATCCTGTACACTATTGATTTGAAGACAAAATTCACTTCTGCATTCACTAGAAGATCCAGTACTGAATCCAGCATTGTGCATATACCTAATAAGTATATCCATAATGTACTTATTATATTTTTCAATCATTTTGCAATTATATAAAATTATTTAACTTTGTAAAATAATGATTACATATTATTCCAGATGTGTAAATCTAATATATTTTTTTATCAATGTAAGTTATATGTTTGAATTATGATAGTATTTTCTTGTTTGATTGGAATATGAAAAATACAGTGGGTGATCAGTTAATGAACTGTTCAGATAATGAACACTTCACAGAAGAAACTGTGGGCCCACGGACTGATGGAATGACAGGTCAGCCAAATGGCCCCATGGTAAAGTTGTAGCTTTTCATCCTGGAGGAACCGGGTCCCACTCTTTGAATTTTTCAGGGGGGTTAGGGCCTGGCCCATTCAACCTCATCCTTCAACCATCTGGTTGATCCCATCTTGGGTATTGACCAGTCTGTGATGAACTCTAAGTGGACGCCACCAGATAAAGATATTTCATGAGGATACGACGGCTTAACTAACCTAATGAAATGATAGCCTTAGGCCTTGCAATTCGTGGACTTATGGATAAGGATGGGAGAACAATAGTTTTTCCCAATTAAAATGAACTCAGAGACAACTTAAAACAAATCAAAGATTTATTAAAGAAAAGAGAGATTTTACAATTTTTTAGTCTTAGAATGGCACCCATTCAGGTTAAGGTCAGCAGGCTTAGGGATCCCTACCACGACAATGCTATTAATCACTTCCGAAAAATCCTGAAG
>AYEL01049881.1:0-14610 GCA_000484575.1 Olivierus martensii | reverse complement strand
TTGTGTATTGGGTGAGCCTACCAAGTTCTGTTCTGATTTCATTTATTTCTTTTTCGAGTCGTTTTTGCCAGGCAGGTTTTAAGTGATATTTCGTGTTTGTGTCTAAACTTGGATATATTCAAATCAATATTTTAAAGATATTTGGAAATAATCATAAATGTTTATAAAAATATTTTTAAAATTTTCGAAAAATATTTATAAATATTTTTTAAATAATAAAAGTATTTAAAATAAAAATCAATATATCCAAGTTTTAATTTTTCTAAAACTTAATATTTATTTCCTATATTATTATTTTTCTATTCTACTGTATTGCACAAGTTAAAATTTCAAAATATTATAACAAAAAATATTTCATTTATATAGAATTGTAACTTTCTTTGACTTCAGTAGGGAAGGCAAGGTGCAAATATGGCTCAACAGCCATTCCATGAGGGATTCAGAACGAGCAACACACAAAAATCTAGTAATCTTTAATTTTTGGGGATGAAAACTTTGAGAAAAATATATGTTGATTAATGTAATTGTTTGTTTTTATAACATTGTCAATATATACAAATTGAAAACAAGAAATATAAACTTGATGAAGAGAAATTTAATGGTGCTTCTGCAATTATTTTTTTCTGCAAACATTCAATGATCAGTACAGAAGTAGATGTTAAAGTACAGGCAATAATGTGTGCAAAAAGATAGACAATGAAATATATATCATTGTCAAAAAACTGTGAATTTAAGATCTTCAGAGGAAAGATATACAATAAAACTTTTCTGCTGATTATCAGCAGTGAAAATATTAATAACAATTCTTTATGATTGCCATTGAGGCTATTCTTTAGTTACAACATATAATATAATTTTTAATAACATGTATCAAGATATCTATACAATCAACCGATCTACAATAGAGAAACATTCGGTGCAATGACCAAAATAATAATATAACTCTGATAAAGTAGTTGATTATATGATATTTTCAATTATATTAAACTCTGAACAAATTAATTTTTAAAATCATGCTACTAAAATTTAACTTGAACACAAAATAAGATTCCAATTTCCAGTTAAGGCTCAATGGTCTGCATCCAACAGCTTTGGGCTGTATTTCCACAAATATACTGGCATTTCCCGAAAACAACACAAATCAGTGCACTATATACTAATTTTCATATGTAAAAAGGGCCAAATCCCTGGATGGAGGTGGTATATGTTTGTGTATGTATGCATGTATGTATATGTGTGTGTATACGTGTGATATATTTATATATATATATATAAACAAAACATCTGGATATATAAGCTCTCTCTCTCACTCTCTGTATTACTTTGTACATAAATTTACAATGAAAACTTAACATGTGCATATGGGTTGCCAGTATCTATGCCTGTTAAGAGTAATTTTGCACAGGCAGGGAAGAATAATTGCTTAATTGGCAATATTAGTTTTCAGATAACTGGTTTATCAGTCTGATGCTAATAAAGAGTTTGGAACCTTTTGTATTATCAAACATTAAATAGCACAAAATAAATGTGCAAAGTAAAGTTTATTCAGCAATATAGGCTAATTAACCAGTATCTAAAAACTAACACTGTTTTCTTCTTCTATCTAATAACTATATTAGATGCTTACCCAAATCACATTCTATCTCAACATCTGTACAACCTGTACACCAGGTAATGTATCAGACAGTACTGCATGATGCTGCTAACAAGAGGTTCTCATAAATTTAAAATGATAGATAAATATAGATATTTAAATATATAATTTAAATAAGCATAACTTTGAAAAATAACAACAAATATAAAAATGCTTTATTGAATTTAAATTATTATTATTTGCATAATTTTGAGCATGTCTAATTTAAAAATTTTATTAAACAGCTCTTTATTTATGAGAACTTATGCATCAAACATCATGATTTGCACTGTAACAACAATCAATAGCCTAAAATGTAACAATTAAGAAATTTTGTTTAACATTAATAAATTCAAATTCTGTGCTTGGAATGGCAACAAAATAGGTCACTATTCATTGAAATATTTTCATAAACAAATTATCTTAAAATTTTATCTAATACTATGTGCATGATTTGAACATTTTAACATGGAAATAGCTATTGAATTCATAATCTAATGATTACCATTTATAAATTAAAGCATAAATGCCATTACCTGGCTCAAAGCTATAATACCAACAACTTCAACAATCTGTTATCAATCATTTCTTTCTTCTTCCTATATTACATATACATATATATATGTATATACATACATACCTGCTTATTTTTTGTATGTAAATGTATATATATATGTATATAAATATATATCATGACTATATATATTCGAAATACCCTGATTATTTTCTGAGAAAACAAAAATATTTTCACTTGAAAGTGTTTCTTTAAGTCACAGTTCAATATTCTATTTGCTTGACATGTGCTAGATATGTGCATCAATGTATTTAGTGACATTTCTCACATAAACAGGTATACAGAAGACATTACTGAATTTTCTTAAAAACCTTCTTAAGATATTGCAACAAACATCACTTTTGTACTTGCCAACCACTCAGTAGTGACAAACCACCAATTGTTCACTTGAAGTGGACAACAGGTTTACAGATCAACATCATTTACAGTATCTTAATTTAGTCACCTATGAAGTAACAATACTAGCCAGGTGAAACACAGATGCCATAATTCCCATCTCTAATAATTTCCATTATTTATACTAGAGACAGGAAAAGGAACTGCTAAAGCAGTTATGAGGTATGTCATCTGACAAATCAATTTTTACAGCCAATAGGATCCCTTAAAATGCACAGAATGGCTGGGGCCAAAATCTTGGCCATCTGAGTTAATAAAACTTATTTGCAGATAAAAAAAAACTGCTTCTTAAATGTAGAAGATAATATCACACTTCTGCATGTATCATCTACAAATATTATGTATTTGCATGAGTTTTACTGTGAGCATTTAAATTGCCCCTATTTGCAAATCCTTTTCCACAAACTTCACACTTAAAAGGCTTTTCACCAGTATGAACGCTCATATGTCTCTTAACAGTAGATTTTTGTGAAAAACGTTTACCACAAACTTCACATGCAAACGGCTTTTCACCTGTATGAGTACGCATATGAATTTTAATTCTTTCCTTATCTGCAAATCGTTTCCCACAAACCTCACATGGGAAAGGGCGTTCACCAGTATGGGAACGCATGTGGCGAGTGAGAGATGTCTTTTGAGAAAAATGATGTCCACATAAGTTACAGGTGAAAGGTTTTTCCCCAGAATGAGACCTCATATGCAACTGATATACATTTTTTGAAGCCAAGTGTTTACCACATAACTGACAGCGAAAAGGTTTTGCTGGATCGGTAGACAATAAAGGCCCTTGTGCAGATGTTCCTTGAGTCTGTGTGGGATGCAAACCACACGGACTACCATTTTTGCACATTACACAACACATTTTTTTATCATCATCATCTATAGTATCTTTGGATGCAACTGAAGTAATTGCTGCTGCTGAAATTCCAACAAGCACCGTAGGTGTAGCAACTGTGCAAGATGATGTACTGGTTGCAGTTGTTACAGCAACAGAAGGGAAAGTAACTGTTGAAGTTTGAGAAGGCACTGGGTTAGTTAAGGTGGACAATGGAGTTACTGCTCCAGTTGTTGTTATTTTGGAAATACCCACTGAAGCAATAGATGGTAGACGTACCAGGCTTGGAAGGGTAGCACTTGATTCAGATGATGTTAGAGTAGCTATATCAGATTCTTGTTTTTCTTGCTTTATAGTCATTACTCCTGAAGAAAGAGTTCCTTGAGTTGCAAGAAAAGTATTAGCAAGTGATGTTCCAAGTTCACGTTTAACTATTGGTGATAAACCTGACACAACAGTAAATGGTGGAAGAGGACCAGTAACAGTACCATCATTTTTTAACAATGATGGTAAACTAGCTAGAGCTGCATACATACTATTATTTGTTGGAGTTGCAGCAACTGTTTTAGTTGAAGTAACTGAAATATCATCTTCTGGTTCTTGTTTTATTGGAGGCCCAGATGTGGATATAGCACTTGAAACTATACTTGGTATACTTGGTAATAATAAAGGGGATATATTTGGTACTGCAGATGAATTTAAGCTAGTCTGAACAGCACCTTCAGTAGTTAAAGTTGTAGGTATGGTGTGAGGAATGGACTGAAGAGCTGTGAAATTTGCTTGTAAAAATGCTAGGGCACTGGGTGATAAATTTGTCAAAGTTGAAGGCAATGCCACAGATGCTATGCTTGACAAAGGAGAAGTCACAGCAGCATCAGTAGTATTTGATACAGGAGAAGAAACTGTAGTAACTGATGGTTCTGTACATGTTACAACAGTTGAATCACCTGAATCTATCATAGATGAAGTCAAAGGATATTCTGTTATTGTACTATTTGGTGCTTTATTTGTATCCATGACAGTGGATGCTGTAATAACAGACTGTGAATGATGAACATGCCTATTATCAGTTCTGATTGTTGTTGCAGGTGATCTAATTTTATTTGTCATTACTGAAGCAATCACTCCACCTGGTGGATGATGGACAACAGATGATAATCTTCCCTGAGTGGAATCTGTTGCCAAAAATTGCTGAATAACACTAGTTCCAGAAGAGGTATTAGAAGTAGATACTGTAGATACTGCTGTTTCCATTGCAAGTTGAAATGCTGAAATATTTTCAGATTGAGGAGGATTATCTTGTTCCATTGTTATACCTAAAGATGCCATTGTACTTTCAGATATTATCTTTTCTGTTTCCTGAGTTTGTACATTACTATTTTCAGTTAAGGATCCAGAATTTGGTGATGTTGAAAAAGGTGATGATGATGGTTTAATTTGTTGAGAAGCTAATAAAGTTCTTATTGGAGGGATAGAAGTTGATACTTGAGATGGTAGAGTTTGATTTCCAGTTTGAACTGACATATGCTGTACATTTCCAGAACTAGAAACTACTCTAATAAGTTCAGGAAGTTGTGTAATATGGCTAGAATGAGATCTTGTAATGTTTGATGCAGATTCCTCTGAGGTAATCTCTTGATTAGGGACAGAATGAATTACTGTAGTAGATTCTACTTGACATATCTGTTCCATATGATGTGATAAATTTGAATCAACAGCATCTGAATCTTTATGTGGAAGTGTAGAAATGCATTCAAAATCAGAAGTCTCATCAGTTGTGGTAGAATCTGAAGTAGCAACAGCACCAGATAAAGAAAGTTCAGCACTTGTATCTGCATCAACTTTTCCTCGAGATACTTCATGAAGAGAATCTATATGGACTTGTGTTGAATGTAAAGACGAATGATCTACAGTAACTGCACCTAAACCTTTTGAAGAATTTGACTGATCATCTAATAAAGTATGAGGTATATTTGTTTCTGGTCCCAAGCAAGATGTAGCTGCAGATGTTACCATAATGGAAGAACTGTCACAAACTCTTGAAGGGATGTGACTATCAGGAGTTTGTGAATAAGATATACAAATAATTTTGGTATCTAATGAAGATGAATCTTTCATTCCACTCAGAACTGAATTAGCCAAAGTCACCATGGTTTCTGAAGAATGAGGATTTATAATTGTTTGTTGAACATCAAGAGAAGAAAGTGAAGGAAAAGAATTTGTTTTTGATAATGATGATGTAAGTTCAAGATTAGGATAAGGATTGTCAAATCTGCCTTTTGCTGCAGCTAAAGCCGAAGAACGTATAATAGTAGAAACAGGTGGTAAACTTACGCCTTTTGGTATTTCATATGAACTAGTACGTGGTGGAGAAAAACAGATACCCGTCAAACCATCACTTGATATAGTGGATCTCATCAATGTTGAACTACTGTCTGGCATTATAAGAGATGTTTGAGACTCACCTAAATGAAAATGTGAAATTACAGAGGAACTAATACTTTTAAATTCTTGTTCTTGTACTAAATCTTGCATCTGGATGGAAGATTCTTCAGGAGGTGCAGCAGATATTGATTCATTAGGTGTAACTTCACTAATACTATTTGATTCATCTATATTACTTATATTAGTTGCTAACATCTCAGATGCAGGTTGTACTACTGATACATTACCTAATATATGTGGAGAAACTTGAGTCCTTATATCTATTTCCCCAGAAAGAAATCCTGCATGAGAACCTTCCTCTATTTGTGGAGCACACATATTTAGTTCTTTTTCTGTTAATGAAATAGTACAAACTGATTCTGATATGCATGAATGATCCTGTAAAGAGGATAATTCTGATCTATCAGTTGAAACATGTTCAATATTATCAGTAGGCAATGACAATGCATTCAATTTAGAATCTAATGGATGATTCATTTCAGAATGGATGTTTGATGATTGTGATGTAGATTCTGTTGGAGATTTGGCAATTTCCGAGGAATGCAGCAAATTGCACCCAGTCACAGTTGTTGATATGGAGTTGGTTGGTATATCATCACATCCTGTAAAAGAAGGTTGAATCGATGAAGATGAATGCACGTTAAGACCATCATCATTGGTCCAGGATGTTTCACTGGAGCCCACCATGGGCTCTGTTCCCATAGTGGGCTCCTTACCACCATTAGTGGTAGTGGGAGGACCAGAAGAACTATCACTCATTGTTCCTTCTCATTGGATTCATCAGAGGAACTTCAGCTATCCCAGACAAGTTTATTATCTGAAAATAAAACAAAAACTAAGAAACAATTTTTAAAAAATTAAAAAAATGTCATCAATTTCATTATATCTTTTATAAAGCTTAATAATATATGTGAAAAAAGAATAATCTTAACTAAATATTAATAAGGCAATTATCAAAATTTATATTTTTTGTTAAATAAAATGCAGCTTATGAAAATATTTTAAAAAAAGATAAATAATAAATATATTTAACAATACATTAAATTAAATTTAGTTTATTAATAATTTTTACTGAATTCTTATTTAGACATCATTTTATGAATAAATCAAACAAAATATGAATACCTCATAATTAACATTCACAAAGATTTTTGAAAATAAATCAAATGATGTCATATTTAGACTTGTGTTCCAAAAAATATTTAAAAATTTCTGTAATTATTGCTATAATTAATATGCATAGCTTTATTCATTTCTTCATTATAATTTCTACAATTTGTTAATCTATAAGTTAATAGAATTAGCATATTATCCTCTAAACAAAATGCTTATAACTATACAACATAAAGAAATATTTAAGAAAACATTATATAGCAGTACAGCACTAAAATTTTTAATTCTAAAAATGTTTTTGGTTGTATATTTCAACCATCTTTAGCTAACAAAAAAATAATTCTATAATAGTAAAGATAGCATTCCAAAATCAAATTGACACTAATTTCAAGTAAATTTCAAAAATTCAAACTATTCTAATGCTTAGATTAGAACTCAGTGTACACAACTATGCTAAATTTACCAGCATGTACAAAATACAGTAACATCTATAAATAAAAATTTTAATTTATAAAATCTTAATAGATGTTATTTAAGTCCTTGTGGTTATTAATTGTTAGAGATTATTCTATAGAACTATAAATCTATATCTTGGAAGCAGTATTATTTTAACTATTCATTAATTATATTTTTATAAGTTGCTCTTTCTACAATCTTTAATGAGTTTTATCATACTTTTCTTGAGATTCTTACATGGCTTTACTACTTTTACTTCTTTCCATTTAATTTCAATGTTACGCTTATAAAATCTTTAACTAAGAGCAGTTCTTAAATTACATAATATAAGATCATATTTATGCTACTAAAGTCTGTCCTTTAAATTTCTTCTAGACAATAATGACTTGAACAGGCAAGAAGAATATGTTTGTTACACAAACATATTCTTTTTGCCTGTTCAAGTCATAATTAAGCAACAGTAAAATATAAAGGCTTGTTCTTTAATCTAGCTCATAAAGGTCATGAAATAATATATGACAATATCCTTTGTTAATCTAAATATCTTTAAAATTTTGATTTTAGCTAGAAAAGTTAATTATTAAATAATTTACCTTTTCTGACAAAAATTAAAAATTGAAAAAAATTATCATTATATGAAAGGTATTTGAGAATTATTATGGAAACTAACTAGGGGAAACTACACACTAAATATACAATATCAAATTAAACCCTAACATAATGATTTGACAATCCTAACAGCAATTTTTAATAATTATTTTTAAATCAAAACTACAGTGCTGCCATTTGTGTTGGCATCATATCTTGATACTGGATGGCATCACCACAGCCCAAATTTAAATTAATTAATTATTAATCCAACATATGGTGGCACTGTAGGCTTAATTTAAAAACAGTTATTAAAAATTGCAATTCAATTTGAAATTATTATGCTAAGAGTTAATTCGGCTTTGGATATTTGGTTTAAGAAAAGCTTCATGCTGAATTATTTGATTTTCAATACAATCTATTCCTGAGAGTCCCTTATACTCATCTATGAAATTTATCAAATCAAAGCACTGTGTACAACTCACCAATCAACATCTTACAATTACTACATGCTGCCAAAACAATCTACAAGCCAGATTTTAAAAGATTAGCCAAACAGGTGCAATTCCATAAATTCGATCATAAATTCACTATTTACCATAATTAAAAATAATGCTCATCTATACAAAATAAATGTATGTCAAATATAAAATAAACAATTTTTGAAATTTATTAGTTAAGATTATCCCCGAAAAAAACTAATTTCAGCTCTTCATTATTTAAGATTCTCATATGTACTCATAATGACATGAAATTTGGCCACTCATAGTGTATACTGTACCGTATAACAAGTCATTTATATATTAGTAATTATTTACACAAATCAATAATATCTTGTATCTAATCTTTGAAATTAATATCTAATTATAAGGCAATGGTTTTTGTTGAAAGATTCCCAATGTTAAAAATACTTTATTAACATATTAAGTAATACAAATGTTTCCCAATTTACAAGGCCCTGATATAAAAGATAACACTTAACCAAGAAAGCATAATTTGAATTGAAAATTCTATTTATAACGTTTTACCTCATAATTCACATGTAATGTCTAATGAGGGAAAGTTTCAAAGTCAAATAAGACAACTTGTTAATTTCAACAAATATATGAAAATTATCAATGACATCAGAGACATTATATGAACCAGAACTCTCTAAAATCATGTGGAGATATGGAATCTGAAAATGAATCTGGATTCAAACAGAAAGCAACAATTCTACGATGCAATTTGCATAGATGGAACTCTATATAATACTTTCACTCTGCCAGCCTATTTATTATGAACATTAAGAAAACTGATTCATTTAGGTTTGTGTTATAACAGTTAATGCTAATTACTGAAGTAATAGTGAATAAAGTCACTACTGCCATTAGTGCTCTTTATTTGTTATTGTATTAGTGTTACAGGCAGTTGATATTTTATTTTACTGAAGTAATTTTAGTGTTATGCACTTACATAGTATTTCAGTATATTTCAATAAAAAACAGGTAATATTTTTGGATCAAGAACATAATACATTTTTTTCTCCATTTAAATGGAATTTAATTTAGTTTCCAATTTACAAGAATTTGATTTTAAGAATGCTTGATGTTCATAAATCAAGGTAGCAATGCAGTAGTTTTGTAATATGTTTGTTACTAGACCATTCTGCTATAATAATTTTCAACATCTTCGAACAGTTTTTGAATTTTTTTTATATTTGAAAATAAAATGTATATTTTAGGAAGGAATATTCATAACTTGAATGTTTTTAACTAGAACATTTGTATTTAAATTTCATTATGCCAAAATATCTTATTGTTTTAAACAATATCTAGTTCTAAAGCATTTTTATCCAGTTATTTGAACATTTATTTGGAAATTAAAGAATATAATAATAATAAAGTAAAAATAAATAAGCATAATAAATTACTATTACAGTAAAACCCCAAAAAGACACCACCATCTGTTCAGCGAGATTTTTGCGCCAGGAAATAATTCACCAGGAGCATATAAGGTGACTTACATCCCGAAGTTCATCAGTATTCTATATACAAATATTAAAAGCTCTCTGGATTCATTTGTTACCAGTGGGTCAGAGAGATGGAGTTAACAGTTAATCATGTGTCTCTAAGCCTGATTCACACCTAGGTTGTATAAAATTTAAGATTGTAAGAACTAGATCGTTTCCATCGTTTATTGCAGTAAATCAAGTTGGAAGTTTATCGAAAATATGTATAGTATAGAAATGAAAAGGAACTCCGAATTTATTAAATTTGATAAAATGCAGTACAGCAATACTTCGCATAGTCCAGTTAATTGGTTCCTCTTTCTTTCCAGACTAATTGAAATCACTGTTCAAATTAGCGCAAGAAATTCGTGGAACCAATTATTCGCGCTAATCGAGGCCTACCTGTATATGGAATTAAATTTGGTTGCATTATTTTATGACAAAATTGACTAAGGGTGATAATCTCTTTAGCCAGCATTACAAAAATATCAATTAACATTTTTAACTTTCCAATAAGTTAAATCATAACATTTATATGCACTTTGGTTATTATTTCAAAATTCTCTTAACTCAAAAAACATGAGGACTGCAGCACCCCAGCATTTTTCTTTAGAATTAACAGCATTTCTTTTCCAACATTTTAAAGATATTATACAGGTAGTCCTCACTTAACGACTGGGTTTCGTTCTCTCGACTTGGTTGGAAGCGAAAAACTTTGTTCCTATATTAAAATATTGGAAACAAATTTCAAATTAAAAATTTCTTAATTATGCACAAAGTACAGTATTTTCAGTTTTTTGGAACTACGAGTGCAGGGAAATTACAAACAAAAGTCGTAAGCAATGCATATGAGCGAAAACCAAAATATTCCATTAAAAAAAATAGTCTTAAGCTCGGACGTAAATTCAAGCAGTTGTTAAACAGGTAGGTCGTTAAGTGAAGAGTACCTGTATAGTTCTTTGATTTTTGTAAAAGTCTTAACAATAAAGCAAAATAATTCAAAGTTAACTGGATCTTTTTAATGAGAAAAAAATTTTTATTATAGTAGTGTAGTTTTTCAAATAATTTTTAATTGAAATTTTTTCAATAAAAATTCATTATCATTGCACTATTTATCAAAATTTTTATAAACTTGTAAATAGACCCTATAGATTTAAAAACTGTTTTTTGTATACTATCCATTCTTTGTCTAATGATAGTTTAAATGATGCCACTTTCAATTGCAATGAAAAATATAGTGTGTATATATATATAAGATCGGAAGAGCGTCGTGTAGGGAAAGAGTGTAGTTTTTTCTTTGGTCAACATATTAGTTTGTGTTTAAATTTTAAACAATGCAATTAAAATATAAACGGTTTAAACATTTTCCAGACAAATGTGCAATATGGTGATGTGTTTATCTGAGGTTCGAAAAGATGCTTTAAAATTTAAAAAATAAATTTTCTGACTTCGCTTTATTTTATATTTTAAGTTTGAATAAACTAGATACTACATAATAATTTCTTTTTTACATTTATTAAACTCCGGTATTAGCTAAAATCTTTTAATATTTTCTGATATTGGTAGGTTTAAACAACTGTCTAATGCTATTATCTACAGCTTTTGGCATTATTACTGTAAATAATATAAACTTCAAATACACCGAAAAAGTATGTTTCAGGATTATGACTTTGATACACCTCTTCGTCACTCTTGTTTTATTCAATAGCGAGTGGTATAACAACTTATCTCTTGATTGCATATATAATATTAGTGATAATATGCACCATTTTTGTTTCATTAATAACAAAATAGATTAGTTCATTATTAATAAAATAAAAATTCCATACAGAATATCCAAAGTCATCTTGCAGACAAAAAAATTAACACGTGCAATTAAAATTACCCACCCCCATTGTTACGACAAAAGTTAATGGAATCATTCGATACTCGACGAGTTCGAATGATCTGCCTGAACTGATGAATCACATTGCTTTGAAGTATTGAAAGGAAGCCGAACACCTTCCGCTTAGGTACAAAACTTTCTGAAACCGACTGTACATAATTTAATGGGAAAAAAAATATAATTGGTTCCAAGAAATTTTCAATTTGCTCATATGTTTTTTAAATCAGTATTCTTACATTAATAATTATTTCTTTACACATTAAACATTAAAATCTTTTATAAAGATTTATAATAGAAGTGGACAGAAAGTGGATCTGAGTCCATAAAGACGAATAGATAAAGAGGGGTCGCCCAGCAGATGAACGCATTCGCTTTCTCCGAGTTGGCCGCTCGCCGCCATTCCAAACACAGAGCAGTGCTCTGCATAAAAGCGTATTCCCACTTCAGCTGCGCTGTGCGGGCTGTTGAGTCGCAAATGCCGACATGCCCAGTATTCGTTCCCATTCAATGATTCAATTAAGCATTTGCGGTAAACAACTGACAACATTGTACTTGAGAGGCAGACACTATAACATTGTTAAAATAAATTTGGCAACACTGTAGCAGTTGCCTGCTTGTCTCAGCTCCTCAAATAGTGGCTATTCGAGTCATATATAGATAGTAAGTAGCAAGCATACTTACAATTCATAGTTATTCTAATAAAATACAGTAAATTAAAAATTTTTTATTAACAATTACAATCCAGACTATAGTGAAGCCCAAACTATGCGAGGTATTGCTGTACATTTATATTTAGCATCCAAACTTAATATTTCTAAAAACTATATACTTTACAGTATAGTATACATATCATATATGCACAGTACTATATAGAAAACATGTCCAGTTGGTATTCTGATCCTCTATTTTGAGTTCTCTGTAAAGCACAATGTACATAGCTTACTGTACAGTATCCTTATTTGCTCAGTATGTAATAAACAATGGAAACGATCTGGTTCTTATGATCTTAAATTTTATACAACCTAGATGTGAATCAGTTTTAGAGACACATGATTAACCGTTAACTCCATCTCTCTGACCCACTGGTAACAAATGAATCCAGAGAGCTTTTAATACTTGTATATAGAATACTGATGAACTTCGGGATGTAAGTCACCTTATGTACCCATGGCGGATTAACGAGGACAAATACAATATCAAAAGGAATATTTGTTTAGACATTTTTATTGGTGGATGGCGTCTTATCGGGGGTTTGCCTATTCCATTAACACAGGGAAAATCCATTCCACCAAATTTCTTGGCGGTGAGTGAGGGTGGCAGCTTAACGGGGGGTGTCTTATCAGGGTTTGACTGTATAAAGTATCATATATACTTATGTATGAGACAAGAAATATTTTCCAAAAAAATAAATTTGATGGGGTTGGCATATGTACAGAGCAGTTAAAATTAGAAAAATTTTTTAAATATGGCAAAATTCACTTGCTCAGTCATGCCTTCATACCAGGCATGTGATCCATCATATAAAGGGAGACCAAAAAATTCTTACCTTCATCATGTTGTATGTGTGCTACAGATCTATAGTTGTAAATAATGATAGGTTACTGTCTTACTAAAATACATGTCAATTTTTGTTTTGACAGATCATGTTTAACCAGAGTTAGAAGTGTGTTGCTGCTAGCTGACAATGCATCTGCACAATGAGCTGCAGAAACAGTCCCTTTTTTTGCACAAATATGATTATGAAACTTTGCCCCATCCCCATATTCCCCTAATCTGGCATCTTCAGATTTTTTTGGTTTGATATATGAAAAAAACATTACTGGGAAAAAGTTTCTTTGATGATGAGGAGGTCATTAACTGTTGTGGATAGATGGTTTGCCTTCAAATTTATTGACAAATTTTTCTACAAAGATGGAATTAACTTTTGAGATCTGCATCAATCAATTTCTGCTTGTGGCTGCTGACTGGCAAATAATGGCAATTAAGCTAAATTAATATGCAAAAAATTAAAATTAGATTATCTTATTTAATTTTTATTAAAAATTTTGAAATTTTTACTGTTGATTACATTTTTTTTGTTCTAATTCTAACAGTCTGAGCATTTTTTTTTTTTTTAGTTTTACTTTTTTCACAATTTTTCATGCCATATATGACATTGATAAAAACAACATTTTTTTAAATGAAATTTTAGTCAGCCAACAAAAGTATTGACATTTTTGGATAGCAGCAGGTATAGTCAATAAAACAAGCTAAGAATGAAGAAAATCAATTTTATTGCTTTTTTTTGAAAATTCATATTTTCAAGAAAAAAGGCAATAAATATGAAGTATTAGGCAAATTTTTATTAATAAAAATTATTGTCATTGTCATATAATTATTTCAAAAGTAATATAAATTTATTAAAATATATCATTTTTATTGATAATTTATATTTATTGGTATATTTTCCATTCATTTCAGTAACTTTTAATTTTTTATAAATTTTCAAATTTAAACGAATTTATACAACTATACTTCCACTTGTTATCATAAAAACTATAAGTCCGTTATAGCACAAATTCACAGTGGAAAAACTTTTTAGAAAACCAGAGAAGCACTTTCAGCTTTATTAAGCTATCTTCAACTGATTAGAATACCATATTAGAACATAAGAATTAGAACTCGTTTTTGAACATAAGAATTATAGAATCAAATT
>AYEL01049880.1:0-15211 GCA_000484575.1 Olivierus martensii | reverse complement strand
GAACCTGGTAGTGGTTACCGAAAATCCAGATTTATCCCAGGCCTATTTAAACATTTCTGTGAATAGTGGCGACTGTAGTTGGTTCAGCACCAAAGAATTCATGCGGATGATGATGTCACGTGCATGCAAATGTATAAGCGCTTGGTCTGTTATCACACGTTCCTAGATTCTCTTTATCATATCTTTCCACTGATGGAAACACATGATGTCTAGTGGCTGCATAAGTTTGGTTGCCCCTTCAAGAATCTGATTTAAAGGTCTGCTATTTTTTAAGATCTGGAGCCCATCGAATGTACGACATATTCGCTAGAGTACCTTATGCTTACAAAGGATATCAATGGATGTCTTTTGACGACGAAGAAAGTATTGCAGAAAAGGTCAAATATTTTTTGTATGATCACTATAATTAAACATTAAATAATATTAATAGCATTAAAGCATTTTTCTTTTTTTTTTTCAAATAGGCTAAATGGGTGAGGAGGAACAACTTTGGTGGAATAATGACATATAATTTAAATAATGATGATTGGGAAATGAAATGCGACAATAAAACCACATTTCCTTTACATAGAGCAATAGTAAATGTGTTTCAATAGACTTTCTACAGTCACTTAAATTTAAAGTGAAAATTCAAAAATAATGATAAACTACAAGCACATCCAGTAAGAATATACTATTTATTAAGTATTTCCAAAATATTTTTGGCTGTTCATGTAGCCTGTTTCAAATAAAGTATAGCAAAAATTTTTGTATATGTTTAACAAAACATTTTTTTGAAAATGACAAAAATATATTTTGGAAAATAAACATTTTAAATACTGAAAAGTGCTTGTAATTTAATTATTTCTGAATTTATGGCAAGTGAACATAAAATGTGAAAATATAAACTATATTTTAATATATACCAAAAACAATATGTACAGTCATATAATTTGTGATATAATGATTTTTACACATATATACTAATGTATTATTTTTTACAATAAATATTCATAAAATATCATTGAAGTATTGTCTTAACAATTAATCAAATTTTATTTCTGAAAAACTATTTGAAAAATATAATATCGAATATATTAAATTTTCATAAGAAATTATATACGAATAAATTATTTCGACAGATTATTTTTACTATAAAATTTTTTCTTAGTCTTTAATAACTGTTTTATAGTTGTTGAAAATCAAGTTAAAAATTTATCAAAAAGTTATTACGTATAAATTTTCCATCATATAAAAATTTACATGTTGTTTTAATATTTTGCTAGTAGTACTTACAATAATCTGATCTTACGATTGCCCTTATGATATTCTGAACTTGGCTATTTTCATAAACATATTGTCTAGAAATACTTAGTTTTATTAAAAATGTAGTAAAGCAATTGCTTACCACCTTGAGGATCCAGATTCAATTCTGGATGATTTTACACCTTGGAGCCTGGACCTAATTCCAGATTATAAAATAATCTTGAGGACCTGGGATCAAATCCATATGATTATATCATCTTATAAAATTCAGTATTCCATTTGCCTATTACTATTAAAATTATCATCATTACAATAGGGTTATCAAAACAACCCCATCATAAAACTGAGGTCTATCTGCAGTTATATAAATTTTGTAGATATTTAATATTTTAAAAATTATACAGTCAAATCCCGATAAGACGCCACCATCCATTTGGTGAGATTTTGGCGGCTAATTGAGGTTGACGGTTTATCAAAAACACATGTAGTAGAGAAATGAAAAATGAACTCCGAATTTATTAAATTTAATAAAATACTGTACAAATGTACTGTATTTATTAAATTTAATTAGTATATTTAATTAATTAAATTTAATATATTTAGCATCCAAACTTAACATTTCTAAAAACTATATACTTTACAGTATAGTATACATATTGTTTAATGTACAGTACTATATAGAAAACATGTCCATTTGGTGTTCTGATCCTCTATTTTGAGTTCTCTGTACAACACAATGTACACAGCTTACTGTACGGTATCCTTATTTGCTCAGTATGCAATAAATGATGGTAATGATCTAGTTTTTACAATCTTAAATTTTCTACAACTTAGATGTGAACCAGGCTTAGAGAGACATGATTAACCACTCCATCTCTCGCACCGGCTGGTTACAAATGAATCCAGAGTGCTTTTAATACTTTTAATAGAGTGCCAATGAACTTTGGGATGTAAGTCACTTTACATGCCCCTGGCAGATTAATGAGGACAAATTCAATACCAAAAGGAATATTTGTTCAGACATTTTTATTGGCAGATGGCATCTTATTGGGGTTTACCTATTCCATTAATATAGAGAAGATCCATTCTGCCAAATTTCTTGGCGGATAGCGAGGGTGCAACTTATAGAGAGTACTATATAGAAAACATGTCCATTTGGTGTTCTGATCCTCTATTTTGAGTTCTCTGTACAACACAATGTACACAGCTTACTGTACGGTATCCTTATTTGCTCAGTATGCAATAAATGATGGTAATGATCTAGTTTTTACAATCTTAAATTTTCTACAACTTAGATGTGAACCAGGCTTAGAGAGACATGATTAACCACTCCATCTCTCGCACCGGCTGGTTACAAATGAATCCAGAGTGCTTTTAATACTTTTAATAGAGTGCCAATGAACTTTGGGATGTAAGTCACTTTACATACCCCTGGCAGATTAATGAGAACAAATTCAATACCAAAAGGAATATTTGTTCAGACATTTTTATTGGCAGATGGCATCTTATTGGGGTTTACCTATTCCATTAATATAGAGAAGATCCTAATAATAATAATAATAATAATAATAAACAAAATCTCCATCTGTCAATTACAAAAGGCTGCACTGTGTGGATCAGCACATATTTTACACAGATACATTACAACATCCTAGATTCTCGGGAAGAATCCAATGCGAATGATGGCCAACACCAACTATTGATCTGACAGTTGTGACAAACTGAAATAATAATTTCATTGTTTGCCTATTGAAATATTCTCATATATTTTTCATTTCAATAAAGAATATTTTAATTCATTTATTTTAGCAAAATAATCTGTTATACAATTTTTTTGTTAAAAACTGAAATCAATATAATGATTTATAAATCATCCATCCATGATATATTATTTTCTAATAAAATTTAACTACATATACATATATGTAACATTTCACATATATAATCCCCCCGATACTTGGATTATTTCTCCTGTAATGTAAGAACTATTACATGAAGCTAAAAATGCACAAACTTCAGCAATTTCTTCCGGTTTTCCTTTTCTTCTAAGAGGTATCTGCTTTAAAATATTATCCATGACTTTTTCTGGCACGGTTGATACCATAGGAGTATCGATAAATCCTGGCATAACAGCATTGCATCGTATTCCATATTTAGCCAATTCTTTTGCTGCCGATTTTGTAAGAGCTACAACTCCTGCTTTTGATGCAGCATAATTGCATTGTCCCATATTTCCTACTTTACCTACGACACTAGATATATTAACTATGGAACCATTTGTTATTTTCTCTTGAATCATCAATTTGCTTGCTGCTTGCGTAACTAAAAATGTTCCTTTCAAATTAATTTTAATAACTTCGTCAAACATTTGTTCAGTCATATCTATCAAAAATGCATCTCTTGTGATTCCGGCACAATTAACTATTACAGTAGGAATGCAAGAAAATTTAGACTGAATTTTTGAAAATAAATTCTGAACAGAATCAGATTGAGCTACATTGACCTTCTCTGCTTGATGTTTTTCACCTGTAATTTTAAAGTATATAATGCTTAATATAAAATAAAATTAAACTAAATAAATAATTTTAAAAAATTACAATGGGATAAAACTCCCAAATTCTGATTATAGTAGAATGTTATAATACAGTACAGGTAGTCCTTAACTTACGACAAAATTCAGTTTGACTTCTGCCATCATAAAATTTGTGGATTGACCATAAATCAATACTTATTATTATCTTCCATTTCATCATAATGAACTTAAACACAAAAATATAAAACATAAAAATATATTAGACCACTGATCAGGGACTCGAAACACTGATAATTACTTTAAACTTAAATAATAACTGCTTAATCTTATAAATCAAAATAAATTAATACAGCACTAATAAGCGGAATTCTGCTTATTAGTGCTATATTAATTTATTTTGACTGTTAATTACAATTAACAATCACAAAATTTATTGATGGCGTTGCAGTCGTAAGTAAAAATGGTTGTAGGTCAAAACAATCATAAGTTGAGGACTATCTGTATTTATCTGCATAAATAACTAAATAAATACACAAGCATTAAGACAGGAGAAGATTAAAATTTACTGTATAACGTTTTCGACCTCTTTTTTAGGTCCTCTTCAGTACAAAATTACAGAACGCTTTAGAACATACATTAAAATATACTCGAGTAAAATATATAATATTTCTAAGATACATTTAAAATATTTTAATATTTCATATGTATTCCATTTCCTATGTTCTAAAGCGTTTTGTAATTTTGTACTGAAGAGGACCTAAAAAGAGGTCAAAAACATTATAGAATAAACTTTAATCTTCTCTTATCTTAGTGTTTGTGTATTTATTTAGTTATTTATTGATAAGCAGGATAGAAAGATTTTTATATATATCTGCATAAATAAATTTAATTTTTGAAACTTTTGTTTGCTTATAAAAATATTACTATACTTCAAAAATATTTTGCCTCCTATAGTATCTTAAAGAGATTTTAAGTAAGAAAGTTTTATTTTAATTATAATATATAGATCAAAATATAGTAAAATAGTAAACAATTAAATCTATACAGGATTCATTGATTATTGCAAATGTAATACCAGAAAGAGAATGTGTAAAATAAATTTTATAATTAAATATTACAAAAATTAATTTTTAAAATTAACATCAAAATCAAATCTAACAGTATCATTATATGAATGACATAAAAACTACTGATAATAAATTTTAATAATTAAAACATAGTATCCTATATACTGGAATATAAGCTGATCTGTGTATAAGCCAGCCCTCGACTTCAGAATTTGAAAATCGGTAAAAATGAAAAATCTGTGTATAAGCCTACCCTGACTTTAGCACTTAAAATTCAATAAAAATTTGAAACCGATAAATTATGTGATCTTTGATTTTTAACACAAAGTATAAAAGCACTATAAGCAAGGTAATAACAGTTTATTAGCATATAACGTTTTCGGACATATTCTGTCCCTCTTCAGTATGCTTATTTACACTCAACACTATTCAAACAACATATTAGCTTCGAATGTTGTTCTAAATAGAATATACATCATTTAGAAGTATATTCAAAAAGAATTTTACAAACATATTCAAACTCATTCTTATCGTAATTTCAGTTATAATATGTAATACATAATCAACATATACTCGTGTACACCTTAATTTTACAAAAACATCCAAATATTAATATACTAAAATATATAAAAGGGTAATACAAACATACAATGTTAGTTCATAAATCATATCTCAAGCTATAAAAAGTTTTTAAATATTATACGCAAGTTATAATAATTTAAGTTAGTATGACATTTCTATGAGCTGGTTCTGCACGTAAAATCCTTATCATTCTTTACATGTCCATTATTTTGGTTCCGTATGATCCAAGGCACACCTAAGAAAAAACGCCAATAGGAAGTATTCAATGAGCTTACGGACTACAATAAAATCTTAAACGTCTAGAGATTCCCTACAACGATCATACATTTACTGTGATGCCCTCCACCTTATTTTTTACATATTTTAGTAAAACTGAACAATAACAACAAAGCTGCAGGAAAGCATCACAGTAAATGTTCGAAATGCCCTCCCTCAGACTCATCACAGTAAATGTTCGAAATGCCCTCTGTCAGACTCAATACAGGTTGTAAACATTTTGAAAATGAGAGTCTAACTCTTTGACAAATCCCGGGCATGTTCTTGATGTCTGTAAACCCATTCGTAATTCTTTCTCAGAGTTTATCAGGCGTAGACCCTTCAGAATGATACACTAGGCCTTCAAGATTACCCCAAAGATAAAAGTCCAATGGATTTAAATCCGGGGATCTCGCAGCCCGTGCAACAGGACCACCTCTGCCAATCCATTGATTATGGAAACGGTCATTGGAACTGTCAATTTCATCCTCGGGTTTTACGTTCGGACTGGCGGGCCTCACACTATCCCATGACAGATAGATTGTAAATCGGGCAAAATTTACATTCTAGGTAAAATATCACGTCTCTAAAGATAACTTTTCAGAATAAATTATCTTTTAAAAATACGTTAATTGTCTTGAAAAGTATTTTAATAATACGATTTCAGTTTCTTAGGTTATTCAATACAGCGGAGTATTACTAAAATAGTTCCGTTTTAGAAAAGCTATAATTCATTAAATATGCATTTCTGACACTGTGTTCATAGAACATTTTTTTTTATTTTCATGAGTAGAACCTGCCCTGAAAGTTTGTTGGTGGATTTTACTTACAATATACAGGGTGTTCCTAATTTTATATCCTATCACTTTATCATTAACTAATATATTGTAATTTCCAGGAAATATTGCCTTTCAATTACTGACTGGATACTTAAATGTTTTATGAATTTTAATATTTTTTGACAAGCATGATTTGCTATTATTTTAAAGTAAAATATTGCAGGGTCCTTCTAGACTACTTATGACCATTCGTACTTACGATGGCAATGACACTGATAAATTTAGTGATTGGTCAACGTAACTGACTAGGACTAGAATCCTTGACCATATACAAAATGCATCTTTTTTTTAATATCTGGTTCTTTGTATTTTTGTGTTTGTTAAGGATATTGTAATAAAGCAGAGTGTAATAATAAATATTGGTAGTGGGCAATCCTTAAAATTTGGGCATTTCTAACTTATGATGGTGGGTTTCAAACCAAACTCCACCATCATAAGTCTAATGCCAAATATATGCATTCACGGATTCCATATTTGTATATTCATGAAAATTTGTAAGCACAAAATCGATATTCGTGGAGCTTTCGCACTTATTCGCAGATTTCTACTGAGCAACAAAAATACTGTTACCAATGTAAACTCTATCTCTAATAAAGGAAGTTGTTTGTAACAGATGTAATCATTGGCTGGATGGCCGCATGATAAAGCTTTGGCTTACCATCCTGGAGGATCCAGGTCCCACACCTCCATTTTTTTCAGGAGGGTTCTGTGCCCAGCATGTTAAACTCCATCCTTCAACTATTCCTCGATCCTATCATGTTGGCAGCCTGTGATGAGTGTTCTATAAGTGGCTGCTGCCAGATACAGAATATCCCATGAGGATAAGGCAGCTTAATCTAATTAGCGTCACCAAATGTAGTCTCTGAATTGATTTGCAGGAAATTTCTTATTACCTATCCTCTCACTCCACAGACTGCAGGTAGGCCAAAAGCCTGTTCATATCATCCATAGGTCTCATAAAAGAATGTGCCCCTATGCTTGAATGCAGCCTCAAATTTAGGCTCCTAATTTCCTGCATATTTGCTCCTTACACCGAAATTTTAGAAGATCTGAGGCAAAAAACGGCACAGACAAGGCTGACAGTTTTTCAACGCAGTTCAGAAAGACAATGTGTTAGCTGTCACATCAAACATCTTGCAACATCAAAAAACTATCAATCAAAAATAAGATTTTATTTACGACATAGTTAATGTTTTAAAAAATTAAAGATTACTATAATTATAATACTGTATTTAGTACTATACAGTGCATATACTATAATTATTTGTAAGTAATAACTTTCTATCTAGCTCTTTAATAAAAACACATTTTTTCTTATTAAAAGTTTATAAAAGTTGAAAATTGACTGATAGTTTTGGGGCCCCTAGAATTGCGGGGCCCTAGGACATGGCCTAGTCGGCCTATTGGTAAATCCGGCCCTGAATGTAATAGATATTAAGTAAGGTGTATGTAAACAGAAAAGAAAACACACACAAAGTATGAAAATGTTGGAAAGAAAGATTCGCACAAATCTAACTCTATATTTCCCATAGGTATAATGTTCACTATTTGCTAATTCAGTATTCATGAAGAATTTATAGAACATAATTACCACGAATAGCGAGGATTAACTGTACTTCCATAAAAGCAAACTTCTTAAGTGCAATTGGTGAAATACTCTCTAACCACAGAAAAAAAGGAAATTTTCTGTGTTGATTTTTACGTGCTGGATTATAAAATACCAGATTATATGGATTATACTGTAGTTTAAAGTTTTTGCACAAAGTCAAGTTTTATTTTGAAACTTGACTCAATTGATTCAATTTTCAAACAGTTCATACATGTCTATTTTTATTGTATTGTCTTGTGTTTTGATGTATTATGATTGTTTTTGCTGACTTTTAAATTTTTAAATAAATACAAGATATGCACTTCCAATAATGTTGCTCTTTACAGTAATTCAGTCAACTATAAACTTTAAAACATTAATGGGATTAGCTTTTTTGAAAGTAAAAAACAAAATTTTCATTTGAAGAATCAATGGCAAGGCTGTGAATTTGGTCAGTTTTCTTAAACAAAAAATTTTTTAAGTTTCTGAATTGAAGCAACAATTTACTGACAGTTATTGCATTTCATTACATAAAAGTATTAAAAACTACTTTTAATGCCTATAACTGGTGTGCCAATAAAATATTTGTTTTCCATTGATGGATTATATTTTAAACATCAATTTATGATAAAAAATCTGTTAGGAACAATAGTATTTCCATGTACACACCATAGCTAGAATGTTCAAAAACATGTTTTAATAAACATATGTCCTCAATTTTGTTTTATAATTTTTTTTTTATTTGATTTTAGTTAGTTTTTATTTTCTTATGTAATAAAAGCTGTCAACTAAATTTTATAAAATAATAGGACTTGAACACAATATTTTAAATCAAGTTTGCAGCCTTGATTAATGCAATAAGTAAAAAGGTATTCTGAACTTATGCAAATAATTGGAAGCAAATATACTGTACAGGATGTCTGAAAAGTATCTTACACTTTTAGAAAATCATAAAAAAACAAAGTTAGGCACCTAAGTTTTTTTAATTCAATAAAGAAAGTATCAAAGTTTTTTGACAATTCTTACAACATTTCAATATGTGCATCATTAGTTGCACGCAATACATTGAGTCAGCAAGAGATTTCAAGCAAGGTTCTGTGAAGCATTACAGAATCGACAGTCCCGATGGCTGCTGTAATTGGATTTTTCAACACTACATCATGCATAGTTGATCTAGGTATTTGTAACTGACGGGCCACCAAATGAATCGATTTACGAGGACTATAATGAAAAGATTTGGGTATTCGTTCAACATCATTGGAGTTTCTGCTAGGCTGACCAGATTTCTCTTTTGGCAAAATGCTACCTGCTGCCATAAATCTCTTATGCCATTCATAAAATGTCGGTCTTGAAAGCAGATTTCGATCACACGCAGTCCGAAATTTACGTTGTACCTGCGTTGCAGATTTAAATTCGATAAATCAGGCTACAACTTATTCCATTTCCTGCGGTGAAGCCATTTTGAGAAGAGACCTACATTTGGCACCATCATGGGTGCCATATAGTGTCACTTCATTTAAAAAAACTTTGATACTTTCTTTATTGAATGCAAAAAATCTTAAGTACACATCCTTCTTTGTACCTTTTTAATAATTTTCTAAAAGTGTAAAGATACTTTTCAGACATCCTGTATAACATAACTCAAATTCTGCTAAAGTTGAAAAAATAATTTTTTATAAAAATTGTGAATTAAAACTTCTGAGACTAGGTTGACTATGATGCCATATTATTTCCTGACTAAAAAGAAATAATGAAATATGAAAGATATCACACCAGTAATATGATACTTAAGGTCAATAAACAACACAAAACAAATATTATAAATGAAATAACATGAACTTTTAAATGCTGTAAATTAATATAAATTTTATTTGCAAATATTTACTATTATTGTTAAGTGATTATACAACAGTGCATGTGACTGTCATCATTTGTAGTTGGCTGTTGAACACAGTTCATTACCTTCAGGTTTTACAACTTCAGAATGGAGACCACATTGAGCTGGATGCCTTGCATTGCTAAGAGCAATATTATACAATATAACCTGTCAAGTTGACACCTCTCTATGTTGAATCGACTTTCCTGAAACCCGAAAAATTGCCCATTTTTTACTGTATGTCCAAACTTCTACATCCGGACACATCTCTATCTTGTATCTTGAACAACTGTTTGTAATAATATGGACACTTTTTGATTATTGATTGAAATAAAATCTTAAATTTTACTTAGGTTTAGAAAATTAACCAAAGGAATTTGTGAAAGAGAAATTTATAACATTGATTAGTCATGCTTGAGATGGTTGCTGATGACTTATAAATCCATGGTTTACTTATTACTGTAAATACAAAAATTGAGCATTGAAAAAATCAAACCAAAACTAGCAAAATTATAGCCAGAATATTTTACTGAAATAAATTTAAAATATTTGAGCTATAATTGGCTAGTTTTAGTTTGGTTTATATTTTACTTTTTTTTTCAGAATTGCATGCTGTTTCTTCTATTGCTGTGATTAAGCTTTCCTTAGACATGTTAAAAAAGCAGTAAAAGAAAATTAAACAAATTGACATCGGAACAAAAGAAACAAGTTGTTGATCATTTACTATTCTGGATGCAGTGAAGTGGAACCCATTTTAAAAAAGCTGGGTTCCTTATAGATTTCACTGAGGAAGGAATGCAAGGTGTCAATAACTTTGACCTAGGAGAACAACTGAATGCTCTTCCTGAGAACTATCATCATCAAATTTTCACTGAAGATTTTACAAATTTTGACAACAATCTTGTCCATCATGAATATGAAAATTGTACAGCCAGTGATTTAACTGAAAAGAATATATCCAAATCAAATCATATAGAGACTTTGTTGAAGAAGAACTAAATGATCATGAAACAGTTTTGGAATATGTAGAAGAATCTGAACAATAAGCATTTTCTAATAATGAACCAGCAATTGTCAAAATAAGTATTTTCTAATAATGAACCAGAGATTGTTGAAACTCTATTTAGTTAAAAATAAAATTGAAAATATGTGGATGAAGTGTAAATTAAATATAAAAGAGGCAAACGCAAATAAAATTGAAAATATGTGGATGAAGTATAAATTAAATATAAAAAAGAAAATATGTGGATGAAGTATAAATTAAATATAAAAGAGGCAAACGCAAATAAAATTGAAAATATGTGGATGAAGTATAAATTAAATATAAAAAAGGATGAAGTATAAATTAAATATAAAAAAGGCAAACTCTACTTACAGACATCTTTTCAAATAGATAGTTCTTATGTTGAAAGCACTGACAGACTGCAGTGTGTATTTAACATTTTTGAATTTCATTTAAATAATAAAAGATTTGATTTGAATAAAGGTTTGCATTGACATGAAAATTTAGTGTTTAGAAAAATTTTTGATTTTATGAATCTCTTTATGTTGGACACCTCTCTAAGTTGAATACGTTTTGAAGGAACCAAATGTGTCCAACATAGAGAGGTTTCATTGTGTAAATAAAATTTTGTTGCTTGCAGTGCATAGTGGCAATTTTTGTTATTTTTAAGTTTTCTTTTTATAGAAAGGTCTTCTACATGTCCTAAAATGTTATCATACAAAATTTGGTTACATATGGATTGCTAAATCTCTCTCTAGGCTGGGTTGAATAGGAATAGTTTAATTATGATCACTTGGTATTTCAAGGAAATTAAATGTTATAAACTAAGAATAAATTTTTTCCTCCTGATATACAGTTTCTGCATCATATTTATTGTAATTAGTAATAAAAAATTTTTAATATACCGTAATTTTAATTTATTTTTAATTCTATTTTTTTAATCACTTTTTTATATTTTATGTATAATACTTCAATATTATATATATAAAAATTTAATACTAATTATAGACCCTTCTTCAACTATAGAAAAGGCAATTACTAACTATAGAAGCTTTATTTAAATTAAAAATTATTTTAGAATATATTCCTATTACATATAATGAAACAATGCATTTCTGCTATCTCCTAGTCTATTAGTGATGTCACAAACCAGCATTCAAGGACAAATATCAACCAGATTAGAATGTACTGTATAATATGAGAATCCTTGACTGAATGCAAATCTCCAATAATTACCAGTAATACTTTTTTAATTGTACACATACAATTCAATAAATCACCATCAATTTTTTTATACCCTAAAAGTTTTTTAATTGTTTTTTTTTACTTAACTTACTGCAATTACAACTAATATATATAAAGAATCATAGTTTAGATTTTATTGGCACAAAACATTTAAATTTTTTGTTATTTCTGAATATCAAGAGAAATATTTAAAAAAAGATTAGTTGGTTAAAAAATAATAAAAGAAATTTTGTTGCAAATGGACCGGTAGGAAAGCCAAACAAGCACATAAATCAACAAAAGCACAAATTTGACAACCAAATCAATTACAAAATAAACACTCTGTATTTGATAAATCCTCTTGGTTCTAAATCTAACTTTTTTATAAGGATGTGTTACTCTTTTCCATTTACCAAAAATATCTCCACACAGTTTAACATTGTATAATGTTGAAACCATAAAAGTACAATTAATCTTTACTAATCATAATAATAATATAACTAACCTTAGATGATAAAATGTTATTAATAGTATATTACTAAATTACCGTATTTGCCGGCGTATAAGACGAACTTTTTCTGACAATTTTGATGTTAAAGATGCATCATGTGTGGGAAAGTTAGCTGAAGCTGATGATGACAAAATAAAGATATTGGATGAAGCAAACCACTGAACAACAACATGAGAAATTGCTACATGATTGAATTTTTTTAATTCAACCGTTCATAACCAGTTGAAACATTGATATTTGGGTTCCACATGTTCTCAAAGAAAGATTTGCTCTATTGCAACATCATCTGATTTGCTGCTCAGACATGAAGAAAATGATCTCCTTCTGAAGAGGATCATAACTGTTGATGAAAAATGATGGTTTACAACAAAGCTGAATGCAAGCGATCATGGAGCAGAAAAAATGAACTGGCTCAAAGCACTCTGAGACCCATATTCATTAAAAAAAATAATGCTCTTTCTTTGGCTGAATTTCAAGGGAATTGTTTTTTTTTTTTGAGCTTCTACCAGACAATTCCACAATTAATTCAGAAGTGTACTACCACCAATTGGATAAATTGAGTGATTCCATCAAATAGAAGAGGCCAGAATTGATTACAGAAAAGGCACAGTGTATCACCGTGACAATGCCACACTTCATAATGTTTGATGACTTGCCAGAAGCTGTTACAGCTTGGATGAGATGTGCTACTATACCACCATATTCGCCATATCTGGCACTCTCCAATTATTACTTATTCCAGTCTATATAGAATTCTTTAGATGGCAAAACACTTAGTTTAAATGAAAATGTCAAAAATCACTTGGTTCAGTTTTTTGCAAGAAAAGATCAGAAATTCTGTAAGCATGGAATCATGCTACTACCAGAAAGATGGCAACATATATTGACCATTTTGGTCCAACACATAATTAATTAAAATATTTATATACTATAAAAAAAATTGTCATTCATTTTCACGGAAAAAAAATGAAATTACTTTCCAAACAACCCAATAATATGCATTTGTTATGACTAAACTTTTATAAGAATAAATTTTCCTCACTAAGTGAGGCAAAAATAGGAAATTTTAGAAGAATCTAAAAATGAAAAAGTTGAATAAAAAAATTATTACTTAAATGTCAACATTTGGATGTTATTTTCATAAATAAAATGTTATAAACTAAGAATAAATTTTTTCCTCCTGATATACAGTTTCTGCATCATATTTATTGTAATTAGTAATAAAAAATTTTTAATATACCGTAATTTTAATTTATTTTTAATTCTATTTTTTTAATCACTTTTTTATATTTTATGTATAATACTTCAATATTATATATATAAAAATTTAATACTAATTATAGACCCTTCTTCAACTATAGAAAAGGCAATTACTAACTATAGAAGCTTTATTTAAATTAAAAATTATTTTAGAATATATTCCTATTACATATAATGAAACAATGCATTTCTGCTATCTCCTAGTCTATTAGTGATGTCACAAACCAGCATTCAAGGACAAATATCAACCAGATTAGAATGTACTGTATAATATGAGAATCCTTGACTGAATGCAAATCTCCAATAATTACCAGTAATACTTTTTTAATTGTACACATACAATTCAATAAATCACCATCAATTTTTTATACCCTAAAAGTTTTTTAATTGTTTTTTTTTACTTAACTTACTGCAATTACAACTAATATATATAAAGAATCATAGTTTAGATTTTATTGGCACAAAACATTTAAATTTTTTGTTATTTCTGAATATCAAGAGAAATATTTAAAAAAAGATTAGTTGGTTAAAAAATAATAAAAGAAATTTTGTTGCAAATGGACCGGTAGGAAAGCCAAACAAGCACATAAATCAACAAAAGCACAAATTTGACAACCAAATCAATTACAAAATAAACACTCTGTATTTGATAAATCCTCTTGGTTCTAAATCTAACTTTTTTATAAGGATGTGTTACTCTTTTCCATTTACCAAAAATATCTCCACACAGTTTAACATTGTATAATGTTGAAACCATAAAAGTACAATTAATCTTTACTAATCATAATAATAATATAACTAACCTTAGATGATAAAATGTTATTAATAGTATATTACTAAATTACCGTATTTGCCGGCGTATAAGACGAACTTTTTTTTGAAAATAGGTCTGAAAAACGGGGTGCGTCTTATACGCAGATACTCAGTTTTTGATTACATTCATTTCTGGAAATTCTCTATTCGGAGTTATGCGATTTCTTTCTTGTTTCCTTGCAGAGTGTGGGAATATTAGTTACGTAGAGTTCAATGAATGCGCATGCACTTTCATCGACGATCACAGCTGGGCCTAGCATTTCTCAAGTTTGTGAATGGGTCAAAGCTTCATGGGATGCTGTGAAAACAGAGACAGTGGTTAAATCATTTAAGAAATGTGGCATTAGTAATGCAATGGATGGTACAGAGGACAATTTGTTGTATGAGGACTCAGATGCTGATTTAGAAGAGGTTT